>JANVCL010000213.1:8820962-8833448 GCA_026546855.1 Erythroxylum incrassatum | reverse complement strand
AATATATCAATATGGACTATTTTGCAATTTTTAAAAAGTTTAGGGACTATTTTATAAATTTAAAAAATATCTCGAAATGGTACCCAGTACCGACCGGTACCGGTACAGTTCCGTTCCAGAGCCCAATCCGGTATCGAGCCCATTACGGTATTCATAACATTGGTTCCAACGTTTAAATCACTCAAAATTAGATCATTTATTAATTTAAATTTGCAAATAATATGTTTAATATAATTAGTAATTTATAAATTTTAAAATATTTTTATTCTTAATGAATTATTTTGAAAAAATTTAGGTGAATATTTAATTTTTTACTTAAACTTCTTTTTTATATAAAATAAATAAATTCATTTATTACAAACTAATGTTATGAATACCGTGCTAGTACTATTATTGAATTTGTTTTGGCATATACCGTTAAAAATGAGTATCATTTTTAGTAATTTTTAAAAAATAAAATAATTCCTAAAATTTTAAAATTACAAAAGATTCCCTTAATATATTATATAATTTATAATTTCACATAATCATTTCTCCAAAAATCATAATAATACAATTTTAAAATAAGAACAATTTGTTTATTTATATTGATATTACTTTTAATATATTTTACATATAAACAATAATTATAATTAATATAAAAAAGGTCTTTTAATCATCATACAAATATAAAACTAATGATAATACAAAATACTTAAAATATTACGATTTTGTCATATAATAAAAATAATTACATCAAAGAATCAAATATAAAGAATAATAATTTTTATGACTCCATAAATGTTACAAATAGAGTTCATATCAAGGAACATAATCAACTAGAAGCGAAACCTAAAACAAAAATATTTATAATTAAAAGCTTTATATGTGTATTACATATATATAATTTATCATTTGTATCAAATATAAGTTAAATTAAAAGAAGAGAAGAAATGAAAAACATGGAACTTTATGCAATTGAATATTTGCTCAAATCATATTGACCTCAATTCTCATTTGGTATAAACTTTTTATCATTAAAAAGAGTCTCATCATCACCATTGTTCAAATTTAATGCACTAAATAACATGTCAATATTTTCTTATCAAAGATTATCTTCTAAGTCTCTCTCATTTATCAAATTCGGTTCCTTAGAAACTCAATCTATTAAAAGAACGATATCATCAAGGCAAATTTGATCTACATAACTACTTGTTCTATTAAGAGTCCTAGTAAACAAATAAAATTAAATATAGAAAAAGATCAAGTCGTTCAATATTTTGTGTTCCAGTTTATTCCTTTTTTTGGAATGGATGAATTCAAATGTGCCACAATACTTTTCGTATCTTGTTGCACTCACACATCAACTTATAATTCAAATTGCAAACATTTGCAATTCTAAAACACCATTTTTAAATTGGTCCTACCAAGCAACTATAAGACAACAAAAGTAACCTTACAAACAAAATAAAGTGATGATTGATTTCCAATAAGAAAAAAGTGAAAAAATATATACATAGATTAAGTTTGTCTCTTTGACGAATAATAATGGACATCTCAAAATCACTAAAAGCATCCTTATAAACATCCATTTATGAGCTTAGGAGATCTCACATCATCTCATGGGCAACAATTATTGTAATAGTTTATAGTATTTCCTTATTAACTTTAGTTTTCTTTGTAAAAACTAGTCTAAAATAGAAATAAGGATTCAAAAGTACCCTAAATGCAAATAATGGAGAGTAAAGTTTCTTTCTCATCTTTTACTGATAACTGTAAGATAAGGTGTGTACTAGCCTTGTTTGCTTCCTTCTTCCTCCCCATGACATTATAACAATAACATATTGTTGTCTTCTCGTCACTATTAGTCAAACGAAGTACTTTTACAAAATGCTGACAAACTCGGATGATAAATTGATATTAAGACCAAAATTCATGACCTTCAAGTATAATTCTAGAAATCTCCAACCTAGCATTAGATTTGACATGCTGAGATGCAACTCACTTATCATTTGTAAACATTTTTCTCAACTCCTTGTTCGTTAGAATAAAACATTAAAGTGATAAGAAGTTAGTCACAAATCTTGTAATAGTAGAATGACATAAATTGATACCATTAATGAAATCCTTTCTTATCAAATTCATGACATAAATTGATACCATTAATGAATTCCTTTCTTATCAAATTCAAGACCTATGAATTGAAAATCCCAAATAGTATAGTTTCACACAAATTATGATTCACCTGCAGCAACTATAAGTTTTCTTACCTATGTTTGCGGGGTCCTCACCCAGCTTAATACTTTCATTAACGACAATAGTTTTATACAAGGCTTTATTGATTCGACTCACTCAACCCTTGACATTATCCCTCATCCTCACACTTTATGAAAGTAAATCACTTCCAATAACACAATTGACTCGTGCTAATCTTAATAAAGGATTTTCTCAACAATGTTTATCAATAAAGATAAGATATAAAACAAATCAAGTGATTAAAACGTTTCAAACATTTTCTTCACCAATAAGATAAATGTTTCTTCACCAAAACGTTACAAACAATGGAGTTGCAAAATCCATAAAGGCTCCTGGATTTTTTCGCACATCATAACCACATATGTAACGACCTAACATATACCCTAGAAGTATTATAGTATGTCTATGGTGTATTAAGAAGTGAACATAATGAATTAAGCGCATCTAAGTATAGTAAGAGACATAATGGTTGTTAATGTAAAAAACATAGGTAAACAAATAATTTGTTCGCTTTGACATTGATATACATACTTAAACGTGAAATATGTATGAATTTTTTTTGATATGTTTGCCTGGATTTATGAATGTGATGTGAGGAGAATTGATAAAAGAAGTATTCCATAAGTAAATAGGATGTTTTTGGTTAAAATGGATGTATTTTTTTTGTTTCTTTTGTATGATAAGACCGAAGTTAGTTGATTTGGGATGTGTACCTCGCTAAATGGATAGGTTCCACTGAACAGATTTATGTAATTTTGCCATATCCTGGCCTGTAGACCTCCAAATTGGATGATTTCAATTGCAGATTAAATTAGAGACATAGGTATAAAATTTTTATGAAGGAACCGAAATTTGATTCTACCTTTATGAGTTTTGAAATTTGTTTTGAAGTTGAGTTATGGATGCTGAACAGTCTCTAGTATTTTGGGTATAACTATCGGAATAATTAACCAAATTCATGAAATTTATTACATTAGAAAATTAGGACATAGGGGAATGAAATTAATTTATAAGATTGTAGGTCAATATGGGAAGTAAAGAAGAAGAAGGACTAATATGCAATTTTTCTAAAGTTAACACATGAACTAATTAGATTAAGGCATGTGTGATCAATAATAATAAAGCATGTGTGTCCAATAGAATTGTAACACATGATCCAATAGAATTATAACTCATAGTCCAATATAATTGTAACACATGGTCTAATATAATTTTAACATATGGACTAATATAATTGTAACACGTGGTCCGATGGGATTGTAACATATGGTCCAATAGGATTGTGACATATGGATCAATGGGATTGAAACATGTGTCTAAGATTAAAAAATTCATGAAAAGGCATATGGAGAGGGAAGATGGACAAAACTTTGATAGCTTAACTTCAAAATTTCTCCTCTCCATTTCACCTTCTTCATCACATCATTTTTCACTTGGTGAGTTAAGCAAAGCCAAAAAGGAAGGGAAGGAAAGGCAATAAAAGACCTACTTTGTCAATTTTAAGGTTTAGGACTTCACTTAGTTGATTTCTGTATTTGTGTATGATTGACTAGATATAAAGATTCATTTGGATGTTTAATTGTTGCTAGGATGTTGCTTTGGTGTTATTTTGGTGTTACTTTGCATGAACTTGGTTGTATATGACAAGATAGTATCGTGTAGTGGAATTCTGTCTAGTTTTGAGTCAATCACATTGTTTGATTCATAAATTAGCCTACAGACATCCAAATTGTTTGATTTTAGTTGCATATGAAACCTAAGACATAGAGATAAATATCTCTAGAAGGGGCTCTAACTTAATTCTAGTTCTGTGACCTTGGAAATTGAGATAAAAAAAGGGTGACCTAATATTGCCCTTGTTATTAGGTCACCCTTTTTTTGGAGTAGCTTGTGATATTTTGCCTATATCTCATGATTTAGAATTCCAAATGTTCTGATTGTTGGTGCTATAGAAACTATAGATAAGGAGGAAAAACTTTCTAGAAGACCTAGAAATCCAATTCTGACTTTTTCTATATGCATATTAAGGAACAACTAGTGGTATGAATGGAGAGAGTGTCTGTCACGACCGTGGCATTGTTTTTGGTTCCGATTTCTTTTGCATCTTATTTGAACCTTTATAAATGTGTGTGAAAATTTTAAAACTCTTAGAAATAAATAAAATAGGACTTGTCATATGTGAATTAGGTGATTGAACATTGGAATTTAAGATTAAGCATAATGCATTCCAAAGAAAACTTACATGTACATAAATGATTTGTTTGTGTATGTATAGCTCATATGTGTATAGTATGATTATACAAGTATGATTTTGATACATTTCTAATGGTGATTAGTTATGACTGGCATGTATGAACACAGATATAGATTTTATGACTTGAAATGTATATCATATGATTTGTTAATATATGAATTGTTAAATTTACAAATGGTTAAAGGAAATGTTATAGTGCCTGCTCTATTGTTTTGGTTGTGGATAGATAGGCATGCTTATAGGGTTGCAATGCAGCTTCTACAGTTTGATACCACCGGTGTTCACAGTTTGATATCTTTAGATATCCACAGCATCCGTTTTCCACACCCACAGAAAATATGCAGGCTTAACCCAAAAAGAAAACTTAACAGTCATAAATAAGAAATACAATATGACAACATAAATAATTGGTATCGATGAGAATTTGTGTTGGTTGTAATGATGAATTGTAATGATATGCAATTATATTGATAATTTATATCAATAAGCGTTGAATATCAATATTTGGCTTATAAATGTGCATTTTCGATATATGGATAATATGTTGAAGCATATTTGCTATCATTATGCTTGATGCTGAGGTCTTTCGTGGTTCTAGCGATTCATCAATATGGCTTATGAGATTTTTTAAATCAAGTTATGTTGTGATGAACGATATGATGTTGTTGACTGGGATTTGTGATTATTAGTTCGTGTTTGAAGTTATAGCCATATTGTCGTGGCAAGTGTTACTAATGTGATTGTTGTTTATTGGCGTTCTGGTATTAAAAAAGAAAAGTGTTTATAGGTAGTGCGAGGCTTCAAATCTTTTATTTCGTTTTAGTTGTGCTCATGTGTATCAAGCAATATCCAATCATACAAAAAGAGGAAAGAGTGGATTTGGAGGGGCGAGAGAAAAGTGGGCTTGGATGGGTTTGGGATGAAATGGCTAGCTCTTGTTGGAATTGGTTTCTGGGTTCTTGGGTTGATGTGCTATGCAAAAATTGGCATGATCTTGTTAGATAGAGAGATGATAAAATGGGGAATGGGAATGTAGTGATTTGTAATTAAGAGATGGAGAGAGTGAGGGTGAATGCTCCAATTCAGGCAAAGCCAGAGATCACAATGAAGGTACTTTCGTTGGAGTCTAAATTGCGTGACGGCTGGCGTTGTAGTTGGAGGTGCCATCGGCGGCGCCGTTTGTTCAGTTGTAGTAATGCTTGCCTTTTGGTTTCCTTGGCATGCATCTCACTCGTTAAGTCCTTTTGTTTCGAAAATGCTGGTTTCTGGTTGATCTTGAGGAGCTTAAAATTGCTTGTACAGAAACCTACTAATCAGTTAAACCGGGCATCTGTTTGCTGCTATCTCTGTTTTAGCTTGGTTAGGTGCAGGTCGTTTCTGACTAGTATCTCGTAGATCTGAGCTTTTGGCAAATATAAGTTTTCCAAGTTTGGAACTTTACAAATGAATGCTATACATATGTTGTTAGTGTTGTTCAACATTTTTTATAAGTTAGTAAACATGTGTTCGATTATCTTTTTCAACTTTCTCTTCCATTTCTTCTCGTATTGCCCCTTATTTCTAATACCAACAGCTTATAATCTTCTCAAAGTTAAGATTTCTTCAAAGGTTCTGAGATTCTGGAGATGGTTGAAAATGAAGCTATACTTGTTTTCATTTTGGTCCTTGTCTCTTTTGCATAGCTGGGTCTATGATTGAAGTTTCTTGTTTTTGCCGATTGAGTCATTTGTTGAGATTAAAAGGATTCTAAAATGGATAAATCATCTGTATAGATTCACAAGGCATCCAAGTTATTGCCTTTTTCCTTTATGTTTTTCACAATGATAGTAGAGCAACGAGCACCAAAAATTTAGAGATGATGATGAAGAAGGAGCACCGGATCTCTACCAATCCTCTCGCCCCCTTTTTCTCATGAAGGTTATGCACTCTTCTTCAATGAGGCATGTAAACAAGCGGTTTTTTTTAGGATTGAACAAGAGGTATGTAAAAGTTGCTCTTCCTATTTCTTGGCGCTCTCACTTTGACTTTCTCGCCAGCCACTTCAGTTTTTTTTCTTCTTCTTGTGAGCTCTTCCACTGTGGCGAGAACGTGTGTGTTTCTATAGGACTTAGGATCCCTCACACTAGTTATTAGGTTCCTTCATTTTATTTTGTTACAATTTAATTATTATTTAATTATTTACCGTCTTTTCGTATTTGTATTAGTTTTATTTCTATTATTATTAGCATTATTAGTATTATTATTATTAGTCTTATTTTCATGATTATATATATATATTGTTATTTTATTATTATTTATATTTATTGATGTTTTTATTGTAATTTTATTTCCATAATAATTTACCGTGCTAGTTTTACCTTTTTTTTCTATAACCCGCATCACTCTTATATTATCTCATTTGCATGTGGGTCTACCAGAAACAGTCTCTCTACTATGTAGGGGTAAGGCTGCGTATTATCGGACCACCCCAAACTTCGCTTCACTGCGAGATTTTGAACTGGGTGTGATGATGATAATATGTTGAAGCATATTTGCATTATGTGCTTTGATTAAGTACGCCATCTTGTTTACATGAGCATTGAATATCAATATTTGGGTGAATGTGAATTTATAGTATATAAGTTTTGATATTTCTGAAATGCTTGGTGGATGATTATAGTGAGTGGTCATCCAAACTAAGTGTTTTCCCCACTAAGCTTTCAAGCTTAGCTCGAGTGTTAATCCGTGTAGGTCTAAGTCATAGGAGTGAGGTATAAGGAACATCTGCAGGGACTAAGGCCAACAGATAGAAGAAAATGTATTTTTGGAATGTGTTTTTAGTTATAAATGATTGCACATGTAATGAAGAAAGGAAATTGTAAGTTTTCTTTTGGATTACCATATAAATGTAAAGATGTATTACTACTGTTAAATGATAATGTTAAGCATTGGGGAGTTTTTTTTGTAATGTGTATATGTATAGCATTGAATAGAATTTTATATCTTGAATGCATGTACATGAATTTGGTTGCTATGTGTGTGGATGGTTGTAGGATCCGTATAGGGGTGTTAGATCATCGACCAAGAAAAGCTCAACAAAAATCATGCAAATACCAGAGAAAACCAGTTGCCCAATTACACACACTTAACAACGAAAATCAATCCAACAATGGTCGTTCAAAACTAGAGAAAACACAAAGCAACAACAATCCAGCTGCAAAATAGTCAATCAAATCTCCAATAATTCGGCTGCCTTAGATAGCTATTATCACCAAAATAGGCTATCAATTAAATCCCATCTTAATTAGAATTTTAAACCTAATCAACCTTATCTTGAAAGAGTCCTACGTTAGATAGAATACAAAATTCCAACTATGTCCAACTAAATCCAATTTCAAATAATGCCCAAAATTAAACAATAAGATATCATAACATATATGTTAACAATCTCTCCCTTTGTGGCATTATTTGTCACAAACTTCCCCTTTAGAAGGTAATTGGATACATACCATTGAGGTCACAAAGCACATGGGAACTCCCCCTTAATCAAACATCGAGATCCAAAAAACTTCCATCAAGTTCACATAAGCAAATATCCAAATACACAAATATCTAAGGTTAACAAAAACAACCAACAAAGCACCCAAAAAGATTTTCCTAAAACATGTTTCCCAAACCATAGCTCTCCCCCTTAGGATAAAAGATGCCAAAAAGCACAATTAGGAATTAGCCGAGAAATGAAGAACCTGCTATTTTAGTTGACAGAGTGCATCTAACCCTACTTGAAAATGCCCCCAATATGATCAAATTCATTACACAGAGCAACATGCAGATTGATAGATGAAGTAGTCGAAGCATCAGAAGGCCCAGACGAGCAATAAGGCAAATCCACCACCCGAGCTTGCTTATTCACATTTAAGATTTGAGGCAAAATGTTCATCAGTGTCACAGGCTTAAGAACACTTGAAGTCAACTGAGGAACACCATTGGCATATAAAAATTGTGTAATCAAGCATGGAAAGTATAATAAAGAGTGAGACTTACTACAAATCACAAGCATTGCTTCAACTATGATTCTTCACAAACTAAAATTCTCCCTAGTACCAATGGCATAAACTAACTTAGCTTACGTCGGATAAATAGAAACCACATACGTATTAGGCAACCAATTTGCCAACACCAGCTTATATATCAAAAAGTATTTTTCCGTCAACACAGATGCATGCAAAGCAGAGGAAGATGGCCATACTGTTAATTTCCCCCCGATTAACACAGTCTCCATTATATCATTAGTCACAGTTCAATCATCATCATATACTCAATCACCAAGCAGATTATCAAACTCCAAAAATAAATTCAACCTATTGAGATCAAATTGAACCAATTTACCCCTCATATACACCAATTTATAACTCAAGGCATAATCAGTCAAGATGTCTATATCCAGATTACAATATAATTCTTTCACCAATGTAGAGTTATAATGTTATGACAATAACACAACATTCAATAAATTTCTTTCAATCAACATAATATCTAAATTAAATTGTTAAAATTCATCCAAATTTATGGGATGATTAAGAACGAACTCGGTGTTTGCAATGGAATCCCATTTCTGTGCTGTAGCGGAAGTGTAAAATGTATATGAAATAGCATTATAAATTGACATTCTGACTTGAGAGAATATGTGAGGAGGTCAGATTGATTTTTGAGCCAATTGTTTGGTCAATTTTTGAGGAACATAGTGAGTGGTAGTAGGTTGTGACTCAACTGTAGAGACAGGAACAAAAGTCTCAATAAGAGCTTCTTCAAAATCAGGATCAGGGTCCTATACCATGAAATACATCACAAGTAAAGCATCATCATGTATCGATGGTTAGTCCCAAACAGAGGAGGGGTTAGGAATGTCAATGGGCACCTTCAATGAAGATCCAACACCAGTAATCATTCTCCTACACGTCGGGTGTTGTTGGAGACCACTAGAACGCAGAGTAGGGCTGGCGGTGGAGGGAATAGAGGTAGATGGTGACTTCTCCACAATAGAAGATGAAGCTTGACGTTTATTGTCGGATCTTGAATTTTTTTCTTCTGATTTTCTAAGTTGCTTAATTGGTTATTTATGATTATTTGTTGATAATTTTTTTATTTTTATTTATTTTAGAGTTAGGCCATTAATTAGAATTTGAGGGAAGGATTAGAAATTGAATTTGAATGAAGGTTAGGATTAAGTTAGAGTTAAGTTGGCCTAAGGGGTTAGTAGTGCCATAAAAGACAAAAGAGGGGTAATTTTGGAAAGGCCAAGTGAAGGAGGGGCAAAATAGGAAGAATAGGAGAAACAAAAGACAAAAATTAGAAGAGAAGAGGGAGAGTGTCGTGGAGGCTTAGAGAGGAAGAGAGAAAACGTGAGGGAGAAGAGAAGAACAAGAAGAAAATCGAAAAAGGCTAGGGAAAAGGAGGAAATTTTCGTGGAAAGAGGAAGAATCAAGGCTTTCAAGGTAAGTTTTCATCTTCTTCTTGCTTTAGTAGAAAGAAATGGGTTGTGGGGTTGAGATGAAGGAGTTTTTAGAGAGAGAAAGGGGTTTGTGTTGGGAGTGCTTAGAGGAAGAAGAAGATAGTGAGATCCATAGGGTGTTTGGATTTCTAAGCTAAGTGTTGAGTTTTCTAACCTACATGAACTATGAGTAGGTTAAATTGGAGCTTGATTAGGGTTAATGGCATTTTGTTGTGATTTTGGGAAATTTGGGGGAATTCCCAATTGAATAGAAATTTTGTTTATG
Organism: Erythroxylum incrassatum; assembly: GCA_026546855.1. NCBI lineage: Eukaryota > Viridiplantae > Streptophyta > Magnoliopsida > Malpighiales > Erythroxylaceae > Erythroxylum > Erythroxylum incrassatum. The sequence continues at coordinate 8,823,203 of JANVCL010000213.1, read as the reverse complement.
TTTAGGAAATCAAGAGCCTATTCAAGAGCAAGAGGAAGGAGGCCACTAAATTTGGATTTCAAGAGTATAAGATGGGTAAATTATTTATAGTTGTTGTGTAATATGAGCAAAATGCTTTGTGTGTGGAATATGTGCTAAATGACATGTTTGAATTGCTATGATGTGGAACTTTCACTATGATGTTTTTATGTTATGTTACGCATTGCAACATGTGTGACATTTTGACAAAATTGAATTGTGAGAATGATTATGTCATGACATTGAATTAAGTCTTGGCATTTTGTATAAGAAAAAGCATGAGAAAATGAGATTTTTGATATGATTGGACTGAGCATGAAAATTGATTGTGTTTGGGCGAGAGAGGAACCGTTTCGTAGTCACGTGCACGCCAACAAAAGCCTTCTCCCGGCTGCCCGCTTGTGGCCCACGAGATTTGAAAATGGACTCGTTTTGTTCACAGTATAAACTTCGATTTTGTCGTTTTGTTTCACGGAACCCTTAAGTCAATTATGTGTGCATTTGCATTTTGATGTGCTAAGTCATGCGTTGAGTTAAATTTCATCAAATATGTCATATATGATGATGTTATGAATGATGAAATGTGAATTGAATTGTGAAAATTGAACTTCATTGTGATGTGTATGCTTATGGGATTGGTTATATATATATATATGGTTAATTGTGTGGCTCATCGCCAATGTCTATAAATAGTTTAGCCACTGAGTTGTGTAGCTCAACCCAATTTTTCCCACTCCTCAGGTGCAGGTCGAGAAGATCAGTAAATCCTTGCAAGGCAATTGGACGATTCCGAGAGATTTAGCTTTTGTATTAAGTTAGTAGTTAGACTTTTGGATAGCTTTAGTAGCATATTGAACATTGATCATCCATTGTATTTTGCAACTTGTGTTGAGATTATGATGAAATGTCAATATGTAATTAAAGCTATGAATGAAAGCTTTGTATGAACTTCATTTTGAGTTGGAAATGAATTGAGAACTTGAAGAGTTCCCTTATGTATGTGCTTATTGATTGTGTAGTGTAAAGTTCATATTTCAAGTTTCATAAGGGTTATAAATTGTGTTTTGACTTAAACAGGAAAACTGGTTTGTTTTGGGATGTTTTTGACAAAATGGTCTTCTTAAACTTTGTAGATTATCCTTTTAGTTTTCCAACGCCTTATAGTTTGTGAAATTTGGAAATTGGAGTTGAGAGTTATGGGTTTTGAAAGTGATGATGTTGTATGAGAGGTATGTTTATGACAGCTTTGATGGATAATGAGAGTTTGTGTGTTGGATGTGTTTTTGAGTTGTGATTTGGGAGTTTGATGCATTTAATTTGGTGAGTGAATGTTTGAGGAGTGTTATTACACTTGAAAGGTTGAATTTGGGGTTATTATGGGTGTATATAGTGTTAGGATGGAAGTTAGAAGCTTTGGAGGGGCTTTGGAAGGAGTTTTAGGCCTTTTGACCAGTGCATGTCCGTTAAACGATGTCCGTTTAACGGACCTTCTCAGGTGAAAAAGGACCCTTTGTCTAGTGCATGTCCGTTAAATGGACATGGATGTCTATTTAACGGACCTTCTCGGGCAAAAGGGAGTTGTTTTGCCAGCCTATGTCCGTTTAACGGACATTCTCGGGTAAGCTATAGTAAATTGCGATTTTGACCCATTTAGATGTTGAATCTCGCTTCGGGGTCTTCATAAGAGTTGTAGAGCTCGATGTCTTCTTCCCAAAGGTTCAAAAATGAAGGCAATCTGACATTTGTAGAAGAAGTTATGGCATTTGCGCCAAGACATGTTCAGTTGGAATAAGGTCATGAGCATAATGGATTCTTTTGACCATAAATCCTTCGTTCGACCTCCAAATTGAGTGATTCTTGAAGCATTAGATTTCTAACACGTTTTGCTACCTCTGCACAAAAATTGGTAGCTTTTGGATTTGATTTTGAAAGGATTGATTCAAAGCAATTAAGGGTTTGTTGAAATAACCCTATAGGAAACCCGCTTACGCTTTTCGTCTCCGTTAGGATAGTTGGGTTCCGGGAACAGGGTCCAACACCATGGTTGGGCTTCGGGAACGGGGCCCAACAATCATGACTTGAAAATAGATTTGCCCAAAATGACAATATTTCATAAACTTGTTTTTCTTGAACATGCAAGTTTTCAAAAATCCTTTCATGTAGCAATTCATAATTCATCAACCACATTCACATAGCAATTCTCAATGCTTCATCAAAATTTCA
>JANVCL010000213.1:8769783-8780135 GCA_026546855.1 Erythroxylum incrassatum | reverse complement strand
AATGACAAAATGGTTTCGAATATGAATGTGGTATGATGGAATTTGATGTATAAAATGGATTGAAGAATTGATGAATTAAAAAAAAGAATAATAAGAAAAAAAATTTAAAGCGATGATAGCTAAGGTATGATCGTATATGATATGTTTCGTATGATAAGAGTTGGGTCTCGGAAACGGGATCCAACACCCATCTTTTGTTTGCTGATGATTTACTTCAGTTTTGTCATGCTGATGTGGCCTCTGTTAATGTTTTGCTTGGTTGCCTGAACACTTTCTGTAAGTTCTCTAGTCTAGACATGAATCTGAACAAGAGCCAATTCTTTTTATCTGTTGATATGTATCATTGGGCCAATTATTTGGAAACTCTTTCGGGCCTAAAACAAGGTCACCTCCCTATGAAATACCTAGGTGTTCCTCTCTTAACAGGTAGATTGACCCGAAGGGACTGTCTCCCCTTGTTGGAGAAAATCGATTCTAGAGTTAACAAATGGACTAATAAAACTTTATCCTATGCTGGCAGGCTCCAGTTGGTCATCTTTGTCATGTCTACCTTCCAGGTCTACTGGGCTAGCCATTTCATTCTTCCTGCTTCCATTACTAAGGACATTGAATCTAAACTTAGGAACTTTTTGTGGTCTGGTAAAGTTGAGTCTACCACTCATGCCAAGGTTAAATGGTATAATCTCTGTAGACCCAAAAAGGAGGGTGGCCTGGGTATTAAACACCTTTCCACTTGGAATACTGTCTTGTTAGGCAAAAGAATCTGGATCCTCTTCACTGATAGGGAGGCTTTGTGGGTTAAATGGGTTCATACCATAATTCTTAAAAGAAACAATTTCTGGAATGCTCAACCTAATTGTAACAGCTCTTGGAGCTGGAGGAAAATACTTCAGATCAGGAATCTTCTAGGGAACCACTTTAGATTTAGGATAGGTAATGGGGTAACTACTCTCTTTTGGCAGGACTCGTGGCATCATCGCGGTATCCTGAAGGCTCTCTCAACTTAGAGGATTATTAACAGCTCAGAGTTCCTAATGAATGTCAAAGTTGCAGAAGTGATCACTGTCAATACCTGGAACTGGCAAGCTACCACCATTGAGGTCATTTAGAGGCTAGAACCTTTAACCTACCAACCTGATACCTCCCAACCGGATCAGTTAGAATGGATGGCCAACCCCTCTAAAACTTATACCAACATTTCAGCCTACTTCTTGTTGACACCCCCCTCTCCTAGAGTCCCTTGGTATAACTTGGTGTGGTCTCATGGTACTCTACCCAGGCATGCATTTATATTGTGGTTGGCTTTCCAGAATAAGCTACATACCAGAGACCAACTGTGTTATACTTTTGTTCCAAATCATTGCTCCCTCTATTTTGCGGATAATGAATCTATTCGACACCTTTTCTTTGATTGTCCCTTTTCCAAATCAGTTTGGCTTTCCTGTCTTAATCATTTTCAGCTACACTTTCCCTCTCTCTTAAACCTACTTTCAATTCCAACTTGGCTCAACCAAGCTCCTCGGCCCTATAGCTTTGATCTACGCACCTTTCTCATCTTGCTAGTTGTAGTTGTCTATAATCTTTGGTCCGAGTGAAACCTCAGAACCTTCGAAGATAAAGCCTTGGACGTGGGGAACTTCAATGCTAAAGTGATCCTCCAAGTAATGGAGCAGCTCTGCTCAAACACTGAGCGTAGGTAATTTGTATTATTTGGTAACATGTTTCAAGTTCAGGATGTCGTGGACTTCTCACCTTGGGACAACAACTTTAGTTACCTTCTGAGCATAGACTGGTTGTTCCCTTCTAGCACTTGTGACGAGCATGGTTTCTTGCCCATCAACTTTCTCATACTTGGGTGCTTCGAGAGCTGGTAACTCATCAGCTGATGCACCTTGAGTGCAATTACTTGCTATATGGGAGTTTCTTGTTAAGCCCCTTCTGTGTTTGGCTTTGTGTTTTGGGGGTTAGGTTTGTTGTTGTTTGGGTTGTATTCCCTTTTTAGTCCCTATTTTGGTAGTCTGTTAGCGTGTTGATGTTATGTATTTCGGCTCTTCCTACAGGAAGGACTATTTTCTTTGCTGTGATTTTTTGCTCGGTATTGGGGTCTCCCCATTGCTTGTACTTTATTATTCTTTTATTCTAATTTTATCTTCTTACTGATTTACCAAAAAAAATTCACTTGTCAAACATATCATATGTCAAATACAGTGTTTAATTGTTTGAATTTCTCTAAATGGTGCAAACAAGTCAATTTTTATTTAGGTATTTTGGATTTTGATTTGGCATTATTGGAAGAAAAAGCTACTGCTATTATAGATACGAGCAGTGAAGTTGAGAAGACAAAATATAGAGTAGGGTAAGGTTTAACAGATTATGTCTTAATTTCATGCAAATGACGATTACCAATAATATCAAAACCAATATTCCACAAACTAAAAGTGCTAAAGAATACCTTAATTTATGGAAGAATTTTTCATTTTGCAAATAAGTCTCTCGCTAATTCTCTAATTGCTAAACTCTCAACCATGAAATTTGATGAGTTATAGAGCATGCAACAACTTGTCCTACAGATGATAAATATTGCAACAAAATTAAAAACCATGGGTATGACAATTAATGACTCCTTTTTAGTGCAATTGGTTATAAAATCATTATCTCCTTAGTATGAACCATTTCAAATTATCTAAAACACTATAAATGACAAGTGAAATGTTAATGAATTGTCTTATATGCTCATTCATGAGGAAACAAGGCTAACGAATCAAGAAATTCATTCAATTAACCTTATGGGTTAAGAAGCAATCAAAATTCAAAAGTCAAAGGCTAAGACATTTTAAAAGAAAGTGCCTGCTAAAGTGACACAGGTTACTACTAATGTTCATAAGAAGGATCAAAATACAAATAAGTGTCATTTTTATATGAAAGAGGGACACTATCAGAAAGATTATCTGAAACATACGACTTGGTTTGAAATGAAAGGTACATCTAACCTTTTTGTATGTTCCAAACTAAACCTAATTGAATTTTTTTATAATACTTGGTGGCTTGATTCTAATGCCATTACTTATGTTTCTAAAGTTATGTAGGGATTTCTAACAATCCAAACCATAAACTGGAACTTTATGTTCATAGGAAACCGTAAGAAGGTCTCAATTAAAGGCGTAGGGACCTAACATCTCATATTAGATATTTGTTATAAACTACATCTAGTACAAACTCTCTATGTATGTACAAACTCTCCATGTACCTTCATCCATAGAAACTTAATTTTTATTTCTAAATTTGATGAAAGTAGGTTTACTTTTCAGTTTGGTGATAGTTGTTTTAGTTTATTTAAACGTAATTTCATTATTGGCTTTGGAATTCTTATGGATGGTTTATATAAATTGAAATTTGATGTTAATTTTTTTAATCCCTATTTTCTATTTATCATACCATTAGAATAAAGCGTAGCATAAGGAATAATAATTTAGCTTACTTGTGACATAGAAGTTTGAGTCATATATCCAGAAAAAATTAAAAAAAAAGATTAGTAACAAATAAAACACTTCTAAATTTAGATTTTACTGATTTTGATGTATGTGTGAATTACATTAAGGGAAAGCAAACCAAACATGGTAAAAAGGGAGCCACAAGATGCACTCAGCTCTTTAAAATTATACACAACGATATATGTGAACCTTTTGAAACTCCATCTTTTAGTGGAGAAAAGTATTTTTCACCTTTATAGATAATTTTTCATGTTATAGATATGTCAATTTGCTAAACGAAAAATCTCAAGCTATTAATGTCCTTGAGGTGTTTGTAAATAAGGTTGAAAAGCAATTACATTAAAAAAAAGTGAAAATTCTAAGATCTGATTGAAGTGGTGAATATTATGGAAAATATGATGAATTCGGATAATATTTAAGTCCATTTACAAAGTTTCTCAAGAAACATATCATATGTATATAGTATGCTATGTCAAACACACCTTAACAAAGTTGTGTAACAGAAAGATACAATAGGACATTAATGGATATAGTTATGAGCATAATGAGTAACTCTTCATTTCTTAAAACCTTATGGATGCGTGCACTTAAAATTGATATATATTTGCTAAATAAGATTCTTAGGAAGGTAATACGTAAAACTCCGTTTGATTTATAAACTAGAAGGAAACCTAGTATGAGAAATCTACATGTTTAGGGTTGTCTAGCAGAAGCATGAGTTTATAATCCACAATAAAAGAAACTAGATTCTTGAACTGTCAATGGTTACTTTATTGGTTACTTAAAGAAATCTAAAGAGTATTGGTTTTACCATCCAAACCATAGTTTAAGAATTATTGAAATAGTTTGTGCTGAGTTTATTAAAAATGGAGAATTTAGTGGGAGTGCTGAAAAACATGTTGTGGATATTAATGAAATAAGGGTTGATGTTCCATTACCTATAAATGTTCTAGTATCCACATATATACCAAATATTGTCTTAGTATTAGAAGAACAAAAAAAATCTGGACAGGATTTGGATGAAACAAGACCTTATCAAAAAACTAGGTTACAACCAATTAATTTAAGTGAATCATGCGGAATAGCTTTGAATAAACTTGCAAGATTAAGGAGATCAATTATTCTGATGACTATATGGTTTATTTACACGAGTCAGAATTCGATTATGACATTAAAAATGATTATGTTTCATTTTCACAAGCCATAGAAAGTGATATGTCTGATAAATGGATTGATGATATGAAAATGAGTCAAATTTAATGGCACAAAATAATGTTTGAGACCTTGTTGATTTTCCAAAATGATCTAAGCAAGTCGGTTGTAAATAGGTCGGTTTAATCGATTCAAATTTGAATAATGGTTATTGACTGGGTTCAGGACATAACCATCATCCGAACCATCTGCTACCAAGTTCATGGGGCCTTTGGTTGGAACCCATAACAAACTAGAAAAGCTAACTAAGGATTAGAGTATGGAATAGGGGACATGACTCCTAATAGGTCAGTATCATTCCTGGTTGATTGCTTTATTTTGCTATAAGGGAAGAGAGAAGGGCCAAGCATAGACCACATGCTTTCTTCCTTGTGATGGAGGTTTAGACCAAACGTGACTCAAATGGAAATATTAAATGATATAAAGCTAGACTTGTTACTAAAAGTTATACTCAAAAGGATGTCATTAATCAAAAAGAGACTTTTTCACTGTTTGAAAGAAAGACTCATTGAGAATAATTATGGAAATAGTGGCTTAGTTTGATTTAGAGGTACATCAAATGGATGTGAAAATTGTCTCTCTGAATGGTGATTTTAAGGAGGGAGCTTAGATAAATCAACCTAAAGGTTTTTCCATAAAATGAAAGAGTCACATAGAGTGTAAACTTAAGAAATCAATATATGGACTTAAACAAGCTTCCTGATATTGGTATATTAGTTTAATGATATTGTAACATTTTTTGGTTTTCAAGAAAATGTTGTTGAGCATTTATCTACCGAAAGATCAAAATGAGTAAGTTTACATATCTAGTTCTATATGTTAATGATATTCTTGTTACTGATTTGGACATATTGTATAAGTCTAAAGATTTTCTCTTTATGAATTTGAAATAAAAGATATAGGAGAAGCGTTTGATGTGATAGGAATTTCAGTATTTTGAAATAGATCAGAATGAATAGTAGGGTTGTGAAAAAAATATATTAAAAGAATTCTTGATAAATTTAATATGAATAAATATTTAGTAGGGATTGTCCCAATACAAAAAGGGCTAAATTTAGTCTCGTGCAATGTCTTAAATATGATGTGGAATGTAGACAAATGGAATTTATTCTATCTACTTCTGTTGTCAGTAGTCTAATGTATTTTCAAACATGCATAAGATCCAATATTAGCTTTGTGGTTGGAATGCTAAGCAAATATCAAAGTAATCCTGGTATAAATCACTGGAAAGCTTCAAAGAAAGTCTTTAGGTATCTTCAAGAAACAAAAGAGTATATGCTCAAGTATAAAAGATCTAATCCATTAGAAGTGATTAGATATTTAGATTCAAATTTTGTTAGATGCATTGATAGTATAAAATCAATGTTTGTTTTTTTTTCTATGAGCGAAAGGAGCAATTTCCCGACAAAGTATTGAAAAATCTATCATTGCTTCATCCATTACAGAAGTAGAACTTGTAGCTTGTTTTGAGGCCACAATTCATGCTTTATGGTCGTGGAAATTTATTTCAGGGTTTGAGATTGTCAACACCATCATTAAGTCATTGAAAATTTATTGTAACAATTCTGCAGTAGTTTTCTTCTCCAACAATGACAAATACTCTAGAAATGCTGAGCATATGGAATTAAAATATTTTGTCGTAAAAGAGGAAGCTCAGAAACAAAGAATGTGTATTGAACATATTAAGATGGATCTTATGATTGTAGATCCCTTAACTAAAGGCCTTCCACTAAAGATATTTAAGGAACATGTTTAAAGGATAGGGCTTGGTTAAATTGATGATTGATTTTTATGACTTTTTAATACTCTTAAGTTCAATAAGCTTTCTGATTCACAATTTTCTTATTTATTATGAGTGTGCAATTGCAAATTTTGTTAAATAAGAAATAAATTTGTCTATGAGACATTAATGTGGACCTTTATAATATTTATATATCACTTATGTTACCGGACTTAATAAATTACTAGTGTTGTGGTATATAGAAGGAAGTATGCAAAATTGAAGTGTACGATTGTCATGACCTACATTACATGGTTCATCATGTTGATGTAAATTATGAAGATATTAAGAGATTTATTTACGCGTGCTTATCGTTTACACTATTAAACTAAAATTTGAAATATCGGGACAAGTGAGAAAATGTAAGAATGTGGCCCAATTGGTGGCCATATTCTAAATATATTAATAATGATATTAATATAATTAAAGAGTACTAATTGGTCTATATTTTCTATTTAATAGTGGAATAAATTTCAACTGTTTATTTTGATCACTTTGGACGTATCAGATTAAAGTTACAGATATATAAATTGATTCTCTTTCTAATAATTAGGGTCTCAATTTGTTTTTTATCAAGTTCATGTAACCACAAGAAAGTCAAATGAGAAAAACTAATTTTAACTAAGAATGCGGTGAAATTTCCCGATCTCTTTTTGATAACGGTGTCTTTCATATCAGGTACCAATATTACGCTTTTATGATTTGTAACAATTGTTTATTTAAAATTCTAAAGTTATGAATATCAATTTTGATTTATGTTAGACAGGTCATGTTTTTATATCCTTTTCAACCGAGAAAAAAGAAATAATATATACACGATTTTGGAGTCACTATGAGGAATTGTACAAGAAAAGGTATTGATTAAGGCTGTGCGTAGGATGTGATGCAAAATAATAAGTTGTTGGGTACTCACACCTTCTTGATATCTGTCTCTGTATTAAATCTGATTGTAAATAGAATCGGATGATCGTTTTTTAGGCAGGTTTGTCTTTCTAACGAATGAAGAGTGCCTTTTGTCACAAGTTCATTAATCACATAAATTAACAAAATTAAACGTAAGTATCCAAAGAAGATTCCATTTGGATCAGCTTTAGAGCTAGCTGTCTGTCACTAGGATTTTACATTCCTTTTTTTTTTCACTTGATCTTGGCCTCAAATGTTTTATTCGTTAATTTAGAACAATTTTCTTTTTGCTCTTTTTTTTCATTATGAAAATAGGGACTGGTTGGATCGTTTGTCAAATTTTCTTGTGCATATTGTAGTGTTTAAAGATTTTACATTAAAAAAAAAGAAAAAAGGAAACAGATTCCCACAGAGAATTAGGTCGTAAATCAAACTTTAGGGTGTTAAGAAAAAGAATGTATAGAATAAACAGAGAATTATGAAAACTTTTAATAGGGCTAACTGGTTTTTAAAAGGAGATATTAAGTTAGCTAACCCAGAACGAGGTGTCTTTTGTTTGATATCTATGAAGACTTCTCTATATCACCCTCATTCCCTCCTTAAAGCTGCCTTTTTAATTTTATTTGGCAAGTTAATCAAAAAGGTTATGGTATATTCATGACAGCTTAAGCCCAGTTCTTCACAGCAAATTTGATTAAATTCATTGTAAAGTTGAGCAATTATCATCAGCTTCTTGATTATGCCAGTGATTTAAATTTGGGATAATTAGATCAAATTCATCCATTAATGAAGATCAGGTGCTTCCCTCGGTACTTTTATTTTCCATTTCACAGCAGTAGGAAAAGGGCCCGAGAAGTTGGACATTTTTGGTGTAGTTTTGGAGCTCAGAGGCCCATTAACTGATCAAAGCATTAACTCACACTTCTTTTGGTGACTATCAGTCTAGAAAATCTTGAAAATTTGAAGCTGCTTCCGGAAAACGTGACAAAAGAATGTTGCCACCGTGAAACGTCGATGTGCGTGGTCTAATTAGGTCAGAAACTGGAAAACAGAACCAAATCAAAGGCAAACTATTGCAACAGAGAGCGAGCAGAACTCATAAAACTCATTCATGTCCTACCCATCAGATAACACTCGTTAGCAATTTCAGATCACTCCACAAGCACCATTATTATCATAGTATAATGGGAAGAGAAATTGCAGAACAACATCAAAACAAGCACTGCAAATGGCACTGTGAACCAAGATACAGAATTATCTTCTATTATGAAAACATAAGGAAAAAAATTTACAAATTTTTAGTCACACACATTGTTCAAGCTACAGTTACAAGCACTGGTAATCACTTCTCAAAGCTTTCTTCACTCAGTCTATTATGTACAAGAGAATATTAAAACCCCCCAACACAGCGAGCTAGGAAAGATATTAGGACTTAAGAGCGAGCATCGGAGCTCTACCCCGTTGGAGTCGCCGGTGTTTTAAGCTGGAGCTCCAACATTCCCGACAATTCTGAACAACATAAATGCAAAACTAGCAGATGATTTGATAAGGCCCCTGATGATTCTTATTTTGATCTGCCCTCGTCTTGGACGGACTGCGTTAGTGTTTGGTTGTCTCATGGTGGGGTTAAATGCTACGAATTCAATGGCTCTGAGGTGGTAGCACTCGAGTATTTGGAGGCAGAAGCAAGGCGTCTCCACCGAGAGAGTGGAATGAGAGATGTGTGGGTTGGGGCTGTGGGAGAGCAATATTTAATTGTTTATAGACGGACGTCTCAGAGTCTGACTCAACTAAACTCAGTTACTTGATCGGCAAGCTGACATGAGTCACTTCTGTCTTAACCAGAAACACAGCTAGTGCTCTCGATACATTTGTGACCGTCGATCATATGTATAGATCACCCAAACTTTTTTTTTTTGGAAAAAGATCACCCAAGGGCCAAACTTTCTAGATGGATATGTATAAATGGACCATTTTTCTTCATTATCCTATCCTTGGGAATTAGTCGAAAAAGCAGAGGGCGTTCATCTTGGAATTGGTCGGTTGCCGTAAACTCCTAATTATATGAATAGCTCTTTCATTTATCAATATAACCAACTATACAGTTGCAAGCACCACCTACTTACCACAATCTAGATAAGCACTAAACTTGATTTGTGGTTGTGACCCTAATTTCTAAGCTTGTCCGTGTGGGGACGGACAAAATGTTTACGCTCACTAATTGAAAGATGTTGAAATTGCGGTGCGGTATCCGGTTGGACGTACTAAACATTCGGTCACCTATTATGATGCGAGCATATGCTTACTGTGCAAATGCCCAGTGATAATCCAATAAATATAATTACCCATTTAATTTAATTCTAGGAATATTTATAAAGATGTTATATTATGTAATGTATAAATAAATATTGTGTAATTAAAATTTTGTGATAAAATTTAAAAATATAAAAATTTGAAAATGTATGTTAAGAAAGAAATTAAAAAGGTTAAATTTTGTGAATTTGATAGAATCATTAAGAGAAAATAAGTAAAAATATAATGGTTAAAATATTAAAAATGAATTAGTAAAATTAGTTAGTAAAAATATGGAATGAAAAATTTTAAAAAAAATTAGAAATGTATTGTGGAATGTATTTGTTATAAATGGATAAAATATACAAAGTAAATCAATTTATTATAATAAAATGTTTATAATATTTGAGAAAAAATCACACCTATGACTGCTCATTAGAATATGAAAAATAAAATAATAAAATTAGTTCGTAAAAATTTGGAATGAAAAAATTAAAAAAAATATAAATGTATAGTGTAATGTATATGTTCTAAATGGATTAAGAATACAAATTAAATAAATTTATTAATTCAAATTAATTAATAAAATTATTTAATCAAAAAAGACTTATTAATTCACACATCAGTAGCTAAAAAACGCAATGCCTGAATCTTGCAACTATTCAGATTTTGCT
>JANVCL010000213.1:8727499-8737549 GCA_026546855.1 Erythroxylum incrassatum | reverse complement strand
TTTCTTCACTGTGCATGTATGAATATATAGGTGTTTATACATGAGTTGATGAAAACTTAGAGATGTTCAAGAAAAAGATTTTTGAGTTAAGGAGTATAGATAGTATCATCTTAGGTTGACTTGTGTTTCGTCTTAAGTTGGCCATCTGTATCGTCTTAGGTTGACTTCTACTTTGTCTTAAGTTGACTATCTGTATCGTCTTAGATTGACTTCTGCTTCGTCTTAAGTTAACCATCTGTATCACCTGTAGAGACGTATCGTTTGTGATGATGTCCCATCATCTGTGATAACGTCATATCGGTTGTAGAGACGTATCATCTGTGATGACGTCATATCGTCTTAAGAGTTGCATCGCCTTAAGTTGACTTTGCTTCGTCTTAAGTTAACTCCACTTTGTCTTAAAAGTTAAATTGTTTTAAGTTGACTTTGCTTCGTCTTAAGTTGACTCCGCTTCGTCTTAAGAGTTGCATCGTCTTAAGTTGACTTTGTTTTATCTTAAGTTGACTCTGATTCGTCTGCTTTTTGCTTCGTCTGCTTCTTGCTATTGTCTACTTTTTGTTTTGTCTACTTCTTGCTATCATCTACTTTCTGTTTCGTCTGCTTCTTGCTATCATCTGTGTTTTGTTTCGTCTGCTTCTTGTTATCGTTTGTTTTTCGTTTCGGCTGCTTCTTGCTATCGTTTGCTTTCTACTTCGTCTACTTTGTGCTTCGTCTACTTTTTGCTTCGTCTGCTTCTTGCTATTGTCTGCTTTCTGCTTCGTCTACTTTTTTTTCGTCTGCTTGTTGCTATCGTTTGCTTTCTGCTTCACCTGCTTTCTACTTTGTCTTATGTGGACAAAACCGTATTTGATTCTTTTAGCCATAACTTTGTCGTCTGACCTCCAAATGACCTGATTTTTGAAGCGTTGGATTCATAAAACATTTCTCAATCTCTCCATAGAAATTATAGCTTTTGGTTTTGATTCGAAAAAGATTAATCTAATCAAAGTAAGGATATCGGTTGGAAGAGCATGAATAGGATATTTTACTGAACATGTTCCTATATTTTTATGATATCTGGATCTATAGGATTCCAAATGAGATGATTTTTATTTTGCAATAAACTAGAGAAATATGGCTACAAATCATATGAAAAAGTTTAACTATGATTCAATCTTTAAGATGTTCAATTTTTGGATGGAATTTGTACATAGTAAACTGTTTTTGAATAAAAATAGTTCGAAAATATTTGAGGTATATCTTCCCAAATTACTAAACCAAATTGAGTGATTTTGGTGTCAATGAAATCATAAGACATAGAGGAACACTTTTCTAGAAGAGAGTATGACCAAATTACCTTATTTTTTCCTTCTGATTGAACGTGAATAGTAAACCCGAATAAGGGATCTTGGAAAGAGATGAAGTGATTCAATGAGAAAATAATAAATATTTTAATGATTTTAGCCAGGCATAAACCTAAGTATAAATTATACTTAGATGAGTTTTGGATATGAGAATTTTGTGATGAAATTGATGGTAAAATACCGGGGATTGTCATTAACCTACATTGAACATATTTTATTTCATTAATGTGCATTATTAAACACTTATGATTGCAAAAATTGTGATATTTGTGTATGTTTTTTGATATAGAGGAGCAATTGGAATGTCAACCTCTAGAAATTGTCGGTCCATCCAGGCAATAACATATTGGAGCGTACTGTGAGTCAACCTAGATGATTTCCTAAGATTGATTTATTTTGAATTGATTTGATTTGTTAAACTTCCATATTACTTAATTGTTTCTGAAATTTGGACTTGAAGTCTGAGGAATTTAATAGTTGGGCATGTATTGGAAGTGCTTTCATTTGATATGAATTTCTGAATGACATTTGATTCTCAACGAAAGTTGAATGCTGAACTTAGGTCCGATGATTATGAGCTTTGTTTGAGCATCATATATGATTGTGATATATGACATATATGTATTTGATGCATTTCATAAAATAAATGTTCAGATAAAAGCTTTGTGACTTGAGTTGCCAGTATGAAGTGCTTCTATGTAGAGCCTTGCTCCGTGATTTCTGATTCTGCACATAGAGCTATGTTTCGTGATTCTGTTCTAACTGAGCCCAATGGGCCAGTATTTGTATAAGTTTGTGATAGTCACTAGGTCAAAACAATAAGAACGAATGTAAGTCTCATGCATATAGCATTCATATAAGATTGAAATTCTTGAACGTTTTGCAAAGTTGTATTGAATGACTATATGATATGCCCTGTTATATGAGTATTTGAATAATAAATGTATGTTTAGAATGACTAATTATGCGATGTATGATTTGTGTATGTGATCCACTGAAAACATCAATGATGGTTCACTCATTGAGTTTGCAAAACTCATTAAAAATTGCAATGTGAATTTTCAGGTAAGAGACAGGAGACCTAGTGCTTTAGACAGGACTAAAAGACCACTTTGGATTTTGTTATGACTCAAAGGTTGGTCAGCTGGAATTTTTAGATAGATTAGTTAGACTTTGAATATTTTCCTCTTTCATGTAGTACTATTGTACTAGGTTTTTGATGATGTACATATGAAAAATATTGAAAGACACAATGTAGACTTCAATTTTGTGAAATAAAATGAAGAAAAAGTTAGTTTTAGAATATTGTGATTTTCTTATGATGCTTTATAAGTGAATTATGATACCATGCCATATGAAGTAAACATAGTGATCGATTATAGCTCGCTCTTATCATAGAATATGTACCGAAATGACCTTTGAGCGTCCCGGTGTGTACCTTGCTGTAAGGGACCGCTACAAAGAATTTGGTGACAAAGTCTTAGGGATATATTAACATCAAATATATGATAAAATACATGATTATTTTGAGTTAACTAATTTCCCATAAACTTTGACAATAGCATTTAACATCTATGTCAATACCATGATAAGCATAATGCAAAAGGTTGTACGAAGTAGAGCTAAAAGTTATAGTACCTTGATTGAATTGTTCTACTCATTTTAGCCTACTAAAAGCATAGATGTGGACTACAATTGAAGGCATTTGCTATAGAACGATAATTTTTATTATTATAAAAAATGATTTAATGGCTTTTTTAACATATACAAAATATGACAGAGATTATAGATTTCTAGTTCATGCTTATGAGTATTTAATATTGCATTTATATTCAGCATTGTTACAATATTTAAGGCAAGGTAAGAAATAGATTTGTGAGTGAAAGTAGTTGATCCAAGTTTCCTTGTTAAGTGAAAGTCGTTGACCCAAGTTTACATAAATAGTTTGTATGAAATGGATCACAGGAAACTTATGCTTAATATAAGTGGCGAGAATACAAAGTTAGATAACTAAGATTTATTGTTTTCTACCGTATTGGTTAAATCAACATGATGAGAATCACAAAGTCACATATAAAGATATATGTATTATTTTGATTATGAATCATATGAAACTTGTTAAGTTGAAGAATAACTAAATCAATCTTTGGTGAAAAAATGATGATGATATCAAATTGTTCAATCTTAAACAAGTGATGTATTAGATTTAATAACAATTTATAAAAGGATGATACTTGTATTTCATTATATTACTAATGACTTTATATGATATAGTCATATGTATTAAATAAAATATTGCCTTAAAATTTTGAAAAGTTTAAATTATTTAAATCTAAGTAGAAATTAAGTATTAAGAATGCTAAATCACTTTGACGAGATATAAATTTTTGGTTAGATTCTTTGGTGAGTATCTTCACAATAAGATCCCATAAGAGTATGGATTTGTCTAAGCAAGAAAATACAATATGAGATATTGTATAATGTAATATCTATTTCTTTTATAGCTAAGCCTAGTATAACAACTTACCTTTGATAATTCCAACTACATCAATTAGCAAGATTTCTTTAATAATTTTAAAAAGCCAAATTTAATGATTTAGGGACATGTTACTTAGTTGAAGCATATATTATCCACTAAGTTTAGAATTAGATTAGATAATATAAAGTCATGAGATATCCAAAAATTTGGGTATAATCTTATGGACTCATAGAATAAATTGTTTGTATCAATGAACACTTATAGGAGAATGATTCTTAGGATAAGTAGTGTGAGTAATATGAAATTGGAAAAGTTTAAATCTCATGACAATACATCCAATTAGAACTAGTATCTTTTCTATACATTTGATGTATAGTTGAAAGGCTATGAGACGTTGAAAGACTAACTTTCATAATGAATTCAAAGAGTTTGTTTTAGAGATGATATTAAATTTATCATGTCTAGAAAAAGGTTAGTGGGAGTATGTAGAGACGTATTGCTTACAAAGAGAACACTATTTTGTATTTTTAATTGTTGAAAATATAATTGTATGAGAACAATTCATATTGGATATAAAAAGGTAACAACTTAATTATGAGATATAGATCTATATAGATAGATAGATTGGGAGTTTTTTTATCTATTCTAATCCATGTATATAGATAATGTAATAAAAGGTGTTTCGTATTTGAGATATTTTATACTTGTGAAATATTAAAGATATCCATTATTTTATATATAAGTTGATATTTTAGTTCAAAGTTATAAGGATAGTAAGTTTAGAAGTGAATCCTAGTTAAGATATATTTTACTTGGAATAATATTATTTTGAGATTGGAAAGGTTCCAATGAAGCATTAATTGCTAATATAGCCAAAATACATTTATCGTTTAGTGCAAATGATTGTTTGGATCACAAGTTTTTTAATGAACTTAATATAGTTTCTTGCATTATTTAGATAGTAATGTACTATAGAACATTAGAGTTTTCAAGAATGCAAAAGGAGTTAAGATCTCATTAAAGATTCGATTATGTATTTAGGCAGTTTCTTTTAATTATTTTGATAAGTAATATGAAATTTGTTAGATTTAAGCAAGTGTTTACTATATAAGTTCTTGTAGAATTCTCTCATTAAACCACTATTCCAATAGTAACATGATTTTCATATAGAGATATGGTATAGGATACTTAAACAATTGGCTTAATGCAAGTGGGAGATTATTGATTTATGCCCTATAGCCAATCGGTTGGTTGTAGTCAATAACATAATTATTTAAAGGCATTCTTTATATTATATATATTCATATGTATATAATAAAGTCCATGAGTTAAATATAAATTGAAATGAATTTATGATGAGATCGTAATTATGATATTTATATTCATTTATATATTATCCCTAAATTGCTCCTAGTTATTGTTCTAATAAGATAAGATATTAATATATCGTAAAAAGACTAGCACATATTATTTTTCTTCCTTATGAAGGAAGTAGTCGATCTTAATGACTAAAGTATGAAGATACTTAAACAAACGTGTGAGTGCATATTAGAGAATAAGTTCACTGAACTGATTTCGTATGAGAATCCTATTTGAAACATTACTTGTATGTCTATGAAAATTCTCATTGTGATTATTATATAAGTAATCTCTTAACTTGAGATTTTCAAAGTTATCTTATAGATGAATTGTTATATTTTGATACTACTTTAGTCAAAAGTACTTTAGTCGGTTGTCATTGAATATAGTATAAACTATACAGAGCTAGTTGAGAGCTCAATACAAAATTCATTGCCTTAAAGTGATTAAGGAGAATGTTTTATTGTTCTCAATTAGTATTGATTCAGAAAATCTTTAACCTAGGTAGAATGACACTTTAAAAATAGTTTTTAAATGTCACTAATTGACTTGTCTATAGGTAAAATCATGATTCTTGATACATGATTTTTTGTTTCTCTCTCACATATTGTCCGATTGACTTTAAGCAATCTTCAACTCTCCCGCTAAGATCCTAATCTCTAAAAATCAATTATTAAAGGTAAAGAACTAATATGAATAGACTCAAATAAAGTATAAATTAATTCCATACTCTATATCTAATCAAAATATATAAAAAGTGTTTTAATAATGTTAAACTTGATTGTAAAGTGTGAGAAACACAAAATATATTTTACTTTTAAATAACAAGTCTATTAATATTATTTTTTTAGAATTTATAGTTTTAGTTTATATGAAATGAACCAAGTTACGAGGAGTTTCACTTGCAATTATTATGAATCAAACATCTTTAAACGGACAATATTTTTATGATAGATTAAATATCCATATAAATATTATAATTGAATTATTTTCTTATACTTCCTTTTTAAAGAAATACAAAATTTAAAATAAAAAGAAAGAAGAGAAGGGGCAACTTCTCTATTTATTAAAAAAGTAATTTAGCATGAAGTATATGATATGAAAACATATTACTATCAACATAATTTTAAAAAATGAATCGTCAAAATGTTGCAAATTTGAGAAGGTGAAGAAAATATGAACAACATGAGATTTAACGCATTGCTAGGAAAATGGGGACATTTAATTATGCGGACAAGAACAGAACAAGGTCTCACCTAATTGTGTCACCATGGTCCACATCAAATTGAAGCAAAATTGGTACACCCATTTTTATGTTGAGAGCAACCATTCAACCTTTTCCCCTTTCCCATTGTCAGTCTCCAACCATAATATAGATATATATACGTTTTAATTTATCTTCGATGTCCGCGTTTAGTTTTCCGCCTTCAATACACAACTATTATAAAAATAAATTCTCATAAATAAATGGATTTGAAAAAATTGTAGATTTCTGCAAAAAACAAAAAAAAAAAACGTTTTTCGTTATTTTAATACAAAGTATTGCTTATTCACGGGTTCGTTAGTTACGGTTGACGGCAGTTTCGGATTTCAGCAATGAAACAAATATTAATTAAAAATATATTAAAAAATCAGGTGACCAGTCAAGCCGGTAATCAGTGTGCGTTCAAGCTAGAAAATGTTTATGTATGTATTCCACTGCCCTCATTAGTCCTTAGTCTGAAATGTTCCCTCACACTTCCCATCTTACTCACTCTAATATTTTTTTAAAAAAGGTGATTTTCACTCTTTACCCGGTTTCTGTGCTGTCATCGGCGATGACTGCGACTGCGTCCACAAACTCATCGCCGACTACTTGACGAAATGCGTCTGAACTTCATGGTTTCATCTTTCTACATCACGTCGTTGACTTATTTTGAGCTTGTTTAGCTTAAGTACTTATTATCCGGCGACTGTGAAGTATCTCCGGCTGTTTCCAGCAACACAGTAGTCTCCGTTTCCTAT
This sequence comes from Erythroxylum incrassatum, assembly GCA_026546855.1. NCBI lineage: Eukaryota > Viridiplantae > Streptophyta > Magnoliopsida > Malpighiales > Erythroxylaceae > Erythroxylum > Erythroxylum incrassatum. The sequence goes on along the minus strand of JANVCL010000213.1, from coordinate 8,730,364 downwards.
TCTGGAGTTTCGATTTTTGTTAACTGTCTCTAGCTGTTTGTTTTCTTTTTCTTGGAAGCTTTGCTCCTCTACATTTGATCACGAGGTGTTTTCTCTTGTTTTGTTTCTTAGTCTTCGATCCGATCAATTCTCAACCGTTTGAGTAGTATTCATCTAAAAAGATCATTTCCTTCGATGCTCAATATTGTGGTTATTTTCTGATAAATTAGCTTCTAAAATTGAGCTGTAAGAGAAAGTACTAGAAGAAAGAGGAGAGTAGCGTAGATTTGTGAGAGCTAAGGTAGTTAGTAATGTTGGATCTTAAACTGAATGTGGAATCGGCCGAGTCGAGTCAAAACTCAGACTCACTAGCTTTAGTGGAGAAGTACCGGAATCGCCAGTATTCTCATCACGAAGGATCGGGAACCTCCAATTCATCAGTCGTCAATGCGTACGCATCCAGCAATGACGACTCGTGTTCCACACGAGCCGCGGATGCCGGTAACAGCAGTCGCAGTAATGCATACACCTTCAGCTTTGATATATTGAAGGTCAGAGGCAGAGAAGATGAAAATGAGAAGGAAAACGACGGCCTAGTGACGAAGGAGTTTTTTCCGGTAAACAACGGAAAAAATGTGCGAGGCGTTGATTATGGAGTTTCTGGAAACTCCATGGATCTCTCGTCTGAGAGGCAGAAAGAGATTGCTGGACGAGGAGAGGTACGTGTGATGCAGCAAGCGTCACAGTTACAGCAGGTGAAGAAGAGTAGGAGAGGGCCTAGGTCTAAGAGTTCACAGTACAGAGGGGTCACGTTCTATAGGAGGACTGGGCGATGGGAGTCTCATATCTGGTATTATTCTTCTTTTTTCTTTTTTTTTCCCCAGTCTTTTGTTTTTGATTGCATAAGTTCAAGTTGCCATTGGTCATTCCTTTGCTACCCGGACCTCGTATTTTAGCGAAGGTTTTTACTTCAACGTTGTTTTAAATTTGTTGATTTGGGTTGGGTAACTGAAATATGTTTACTTCGAATTCGATACTTGTGTTAAGTTGCTAGGATTGTATATCAAGATTTTTAAAGTGGTTTTTTGCGCAAGCGTAGTGTCCTAGAGAGGGTAATGTTGTGTTTGGTTGATTTATTGTAAGGTACGTGTCTAACGGCTAATTATATACTCTTTTATGTGCAGGGATTGCGGGAAACAAGTCTACCTGGGTACGGATGAACTGCCCTCTGTTTTTCAGGATTTACATCTTAATTTATTTTCAATTTTTCATCGGCTAGAGGATGTCGTTTGTTGCGAATCCTCAAATTCCAATTTGTTTCGTTATCCGTTGCTTTTATAAATATTAACGTGATGTCGTATTTATTAGGTGGATTTGATACCGCTCATGCTGCCGCTAGGTGAGTGCATCTATTTACTACATATTTTGAACAGTTCCTGGACGATAAAATAAGGACGGTTTTCTTCATATATTTTTTTTTTCAAATTTTCGTTTCTATTTGTTGTTTTTTCTTAATAACTCCATGCTTTTTTCTCCTTACCCTTTTTATTTTCGAAATCCAGAGCCTACGATAGAGCTGCTGTCAAGTTCAGAGGTGTTGATGCTGATATCAATTTTAGCTTTAGTGATTACGACGAGGATTTGAAGCAGGTTGGTTATTGCAAATGACACCTACGTTAAGCAAATTATTTTTCAAGCATTTTCTGAACTCGTCTTCTTTCTTAATCGGATATATGTCCAGATGAAGAATCTCTCCAAGGAAGAATTTGTGCACATTATTCGGCGACAGAGCACTGGTTTTTCAAGAGGGAGCTCAAAATATCGAGGGGTAACCTTGCATAAATGTGGCCGATGGGAAGCTAGAATGGGTCAGTTTCTTGGAAAAAAGTGAGAAACTACTTTATGAATTTCTTATTCAATTTATATTATACTCGGAACGTATATAAAGCGTGTTTCTGCATTTGTGTGTATGCTGCTTCAAACCAATAAAAAACGGGCTCAGTTTTGTAATTTCCATGTAACCCAAAAAAATAAATAAATCTAAATATCACAGTATTTTTGCAAAGAAGAGATGACTGGCAGTGGTATTTTCATCATGGAGATTACGATGCTTGCTTGCAGGTATATTTATCTTGGGCTATTCGACAGCGAAGTAGAAGCTGCAAGGTCTTAGTGATCATGATTTACGGTCTACTGATACTGAATTTATTACCCTGAATTCTCAACCTCAATAGCATCCATCAACTTTTGATTTTCTGGAAACCAGGGCTTATGACAAAGCGGCTATCAAATGTCATGGAAGGGAAGCAGTAACAAACTTTGAGCTAAGTTCATATGCAGGGGAGGAGATATCTGAGGCCAGTAAGGAAGGTATTGTTATTTATGTGTGCTGCTATGTCTGTTGTTGTATTCGGCAGGATTCTGAAGAAATCATAACTGAAGGCTTTCCCTGAGTTAATTGATCCGAGTTTGGTAATGGTTTTCTGATTCAGGAGGTGACCACAACCTTGATCTAAATTTGAGAATATCTACTTCTTTTAGCAATGGCTCCGAGGAAAATGAAGGGTATCTACAATTCAATTCAATCCCTTATTCTGTACTCAGTGGGAGTTCAAGGGTAATTTATGTCCTTGCAATGTTTAAGTATTCATGTTTCTTCTTGATTATTGTAATTTTAAAGCATTACTTGACTTTTTAATAGCAAATCAACTGCCCTTTTTCTGTGGATGATGACGACTTAGTATTAGGTAAAAATGTGTGGGTTCTTCAAACTATGGGCATGACTCTTTGTTTTTTCCATTTTTTGCTGGTTCGTAATAATGTATCTTATGCTTATTCCATTTACTGATGTTATGTTCTACACGGTCTGACTTTGCAGATGGAGAA
>JANVCL010000213.1:8707932-8725432 GCA_026546855.1 Erythroxylum incrassatum | reverse complement strand
CTGAGTTGAAGCCTTAGAAGTTTATTGATTTGATTGTATAAAAGACCACTAAATTGATTTTTAGATTATGTAATTACTAAGTGACTGTTTTATCACAATTGTTTAAGCTTTTGTGTAAAGCTAACTTAATTGGTTTTATATATTAACTAGTACACCCCCTTAAATGAAAGCCCTTTAGATTTGAAATTTGCACAGGTTTACTCTGCCTTGTGCTGAATAATAGGTGAGTGGTAGGATTTGAACTTACGGCCACTTGGTCACAAAGGCTCTGATATCATGTTAAATAATCGTTTCACAACAATAACTTAAGTTATTGTGTGAAGCCAACTTAATTAGTTTTATATATTCACTAACAGTAATAAAGATTAGAGTGTAAAATAACATACTACTTTTAATAGAAGATAGAGAGTCATTTGCTCTTTGAGAAGCACTTAAAATTTCAAATGCTTCTCAATGAATAGTAATAACGTAGAAAGAAAGTCGAATAAAAATAAAACTCGAGAACTTGTATCATTATTATAAGAAAAGAGATCAATTGTCTATTAATAAGTTTTCAAAATCAAGTAGAATGGCAATAATCAAATGGAGCAACATCGTGCAAGATTGGTAATGAAAGGATATTCTTCAATAGAAGGAATTGAATTCCATAAAATATTTGCTTTTATGGTTCAAATTAATACAGTCAAAGTAGTCTTGTTAATTTGTATTATGTTTGATTTACATCTAGAACAATTGGATGTGAAAAATACTTTTTTTCATGGAAATCTTGAAGAAGAAACTTATATACTCTAATTAGAAGGTTTTGAGGAGACCAAAAACAAACTTAATTTGTAGGTCAAGCAAATCTCTATATGATTTAAACATGTGTTGAGATGTTGGTATAAAAATTTTAATTCCTTCATCATTAGCCTTGTATACAACATATTTAATGCAAACCTTTGTAGATATTTTAAAAAGCTTGGTTAAAATGATTTTAATATCTTGATATTGTATGTAGACGATGTGTTAGTTACAAGTCTAAACAAAGATCATATTAAAAAATTGAAGGCAAAATTAGCTAAATTCTTTTGAAATAAATGACTTGAGATGAACAAAAAAGGTTTACAGAGCAAATTCACCGGACATGAAAAATAAAAAGATTTGGACTTGCTTAGGAAACTGCTAATATGCAAAGTCGTAAGCTAATTTCTACCATTGTCTCTGCCAATTTCAAGTTATCATATAGTATAGTCTGAGCCCGACTATGGCGATGAGAGAATGAAAATCTCTAATCCTACGTTTGGTTACTGTCCTCAGAAGTGAGGACAGTGAACAAAGACGCAAAAATGTTATCCGTAACTGTGTTTGCTTGCTGTCTTTGGAAATTTCTATCCTGTAATCAGTGGACAACGACAGAAACGTCTGTCCAAGATAAAACTGAGGTACAGAGACGGTTTGTCCGTCGGACAATACTGTGAAAAGTCGAAACTAACCTCCTTTTAACTTCTCCCACGACACCTAAAACAAGTGACTCCAGTGAACAACCATTGAACAACCGTAGGTCACCTCCTTCGTGCGGCTTCATCTCCACTGCTAAGTGCTAACACGGTATGATGTTTCTTTTCTTGTACATTCCTCTCTTCTGTTCCCACTTCCATGCACACTTCTGTTCCCACGTCAATGCAATTTTGGATATCGATTGGGTAAGGGAGGAATGGGTATCGATAGGGGGAGGGATTGGGATTAGGTTATGTTAATGGGTGGGTTCTCGGCCATTTTTGCTTGTTCCGCTGCTCTGGCATGTTTTATTTTCGTTATAATTTTCATTTCGGGAGTGGGGAACTGGTGCCTATCGTTCTTCTTCTTATTCTTTTTTTGGGCTTCAATTGGCTTCTGGAGATTGCGTGTAACTCATTTGAGTTTTGTATTGAGTAAGAACATACAGGCTTCAAATTTTCGTTTCTATTTGTTGCTTTTTCTTAATAACTCCATGCTTTTTTCTCCTTACCCTTTATATTTTCAAAATCCAGAGCCTACGATAGAGCTGCTATCAATTTCAGAGGTGTTGATGCTGATATCAATTTTAGCCTTAGTGATTACGATGAGGATTTGAAGCAGGTTGGTCATTGCAAATGACACCTACGTTAAGCAAATTATTATTCAAGCATTTTCTGAACTCGTCTTCTTTCTTAATCGGATATATGTCCAGATGAAGAATCTCTCCAAGGAAGAATTTGTGCACATTATTCGGCGACAGAGCACTGGTTTTTCAAGAGGGAGCTCAAAATATCGAGAGGTAACCTTGCACAAATGTGGCCGATGGGAAGCTAGAATGGGTCAGTTTCTTGGAAAAAAGTGAGGAACTACTTCATGAATTTCTTGTTCAATTTATATTATACTCGAATGTATATAAAGCGTGTTTCTGCATTTGTGCGTATGCTGCTTCAAACCAATAAAAAGAAGGGCTCAGTTTTGCAATTTCCATGTAACCCAAAAAAATAAATAAATCTAAATATCACAGTATTTTTGCAGAGAAGAGATGACTGGCAGTGGTATTTTCATCATGGAGATTACGATGCTTGCTTGCAGGTATATTTATCAAATGTCATGGAAGGGAAGCAGTAACAAACTTTGAGCAAAGTTCATATGCGGGGGAGGAGATATCTGAGGCCAGTAAGGAAGGTATTGTGATTTATGTGTGCTGCTATGTGTGTTGTTGTATTCGGCAGGATTCTGTAGAAATCATAACTGAAGTCTTTCCCTGAGTTAATTGATCCGAGTTTGGTAATGGTTTTCTGATTCAGGTGTTGACCACAACCTTGATCTAAATTTGGGAATATCTACTTCTTTTAGCAATGGCTCCGAGGAACATGAAGGGTATCTACAATTCAATTCAATCCCCTATTCTGTACTCAGTGGGTGCTTAAGGGTAATTTATGTCCTTTCAATGGTTAAGTATTCATGTTTCTTCTTGATTATTGTAATTTTAGAGCATTACTTGACTTTTTAATAGCAAATCAACTGCCCTTTTTATGTGGATGATGACACACTTAGTATTAGGCAAAGTATTAGGTAACAATGTGTGGGTTCTTCAAACTAAGAGCATGGCTCTGTTTGTTTTCTCCATTTCTTGCTAGTTCGTAATAATGTATCTTATGCTTATTCCATTTACTGATGTTATGTTCTACACGGTCTGACTTTGCAGATGGAGAACTCAATGATTCCAGTAATGGCTGATCAACCTTTCAAAGGGCTAGTGAGGAAATCTGATCACCATGTGTGCTGGAATGGCTTATATCCTAGTTTCTCTCCCATTGAGGTATTGACATGTTGCTGTGTCCGTGTGTAAATTTATAGGATCCTGTATTTTTCTGCTGAAATTAGCCGCTGAATCCACTAGTGATTTGTCACTCTGACTTTTAACTGTTGGAATAATATATATTCCATGGAACTATATATTTTTATTCAACTTGTTTAAGTTTTTCAAAATGGTCGATCAGTGTTATGTGTTGTTTGTTAATTGCTACTAATTCATGATACATAACATCAACAAATTTTCTTTTTCTACATTGTTTAAGAGCTCTTGGTAAAATGACATGTATCTGTGAAAACTTGTATTTGCTTGGCCTTGAAAAGACCACGTTTTGGTTGTAATATTTTGACAACATTTTGGCAGGCAAGAGCAAAAGATAAAAGGATTGAATTGGGTTCTTCCCACGGACTCACAAACTGGACATGGCAAATGCATGGTCAGGTCACTGCTTCCCCAATGACACTGTTCTCTACTGCAGCATCATCAGGATTCTCAAATTCAGCTACTACTCCCTCCGCTGCCATTCTTTCATCTAAACCTCTAAATCACCCACCGACACGCAATCTTTGCTTTGCTTCACCCTCGGCCACCGCCACACATGCCTCTCAAGTCTGTTGTTCAATTAATTCACCTCAGGCTCCACCATGACCTCCTATCCTCCCTGTATCAAGGAGGTAGGTAGTTTACTGGATAGCGACTAAGTTGAAATTCATTCTCCGATTCAATATTGATTCCATAACATACCATGCTAATACTTATTTCTGACTTTGATAAAACAATAATGAAACCTTGTTAAATATGTGAAAAGAGCACTAATCAGTAGCAGTGACGCCGCAAATAATGCCTTATTTGAGCAAATACTTCAAATGGAATCATAACCTGTAGTTGAAGATGCAGAAATTTGTGGTCACTGAAATCTAATACAACTTAAAACTTTCCTTTGAGACAAGCGCAGAATCGGATACATACAATTTTCTCGATAAAATTTTACTCCAATTCTATGTTTGACCAAAGGGACCCGCTCCTAGAGATGTGACTGTGACAGTACTATACGTCGTAACCCTACCCAAAAAACCTATGCTCCGGCCCTTTGCTGGACAACAAAAATTGTGGGCGACTGGGCATGTAAATTAATGCCTTGGACGTTTATTGACAGTGGGATTTGGGATAGGAACCCAAACCCATTAGAGAAAAAGCTATTTTCCCGTTCTCTATCTTCTGATTGACACCGCAACTTTCTTCCTTTTTTCTCATACAAAGATGGAATAAGAATTTTTGTGCCTCTTCCTGACTCCAAGGACATAAAAAGCTTTTGGAGTTCAAAGGCGGTTGACACTAGATAAACCTTTTGAAAGACATTTCTTTTTGTGGTGGACAAAAAGACAATGCCACTAATTCATCAATGGGACGTTTGGTTTGTACAACGTCGTTCGAAGTTTTGGTTCTAATCCTGCCTTTTAGAGGGTTCATTTCCAAATCCTTAAAATTTATGCCAGAATTTTGAACTAAAAAACAGTTTTTTCTTTGCATTTTACATGAAGGTATTTATGTGATTTGAATCCGTAACTTTTTTATTACAATGAAATAATTTTATTAACAATTTCAAGACTTATACTTGTAAAAAAAAAGTGGCTATTGATTAATTTAATGATAACCTATTTTATTTACCGGGCCTAGAAGGCTAATAGTCGGTATCTTTGATTCTTTGTCAAAATACATGCATCACTTGATGTGTTAACCCCGATCTTCATAAAAAATATATATATATATATATATATGCATCACTTGATGTGACAAAAAATCAATAATTTTAAAGAGTTATCTTTATAAATCTATGGGACCCGCACAAGCATCAAAAGACTCTGCACACGAAACCCTGCATGTAATTGTCATTGTCACCGTCAATCTCCAATTTTAAGAGAACACACCATTTTTTAAGAAAAGGTAGAGATTTTAAACGGGTCCAAAGTTAAAGGTCTTTAGAATTTTTAACGATATTTCTTTTTAAATCTCTTAGATAATTTAACTAATAAATTATATTTATATTTTAATTAAAATTTTATTTTGAATTATAATTGATAAAAATAAAATTTTATTTTTATCCTTAAAAATATTAAATTTATTTATTCTCACTAGCAAATTATATTCATCAAATTTTAGATTCTTTATTCATCTCCTTATACTTTAATTGAAATTTTTTATATTGTTATTGTTAAAAATTAATTATTATTTTTATCATAAATTTGCTTAATAAGTTGAATTATTAATTAATATATATAAGTAATTTTGTTTAAGATAATTTTAAAAGTAAAAAAGTCAATGTATTCTATGTCATAAAAGAGCGACTTTACCGATCACTCCAAAATTTAACCTCAATTTAATATAATTTAAGAATGTATTAAAATAATATTTAAACTATAAAAAATATGTTTAAAAAATATTTAAAAAGAAGTTAGAATAAAAATAGCGTCCTTTCTATTCACTTTCTTTAATCATACTTCAACTTTTTTTAGCCTTTAAATAAATAACAATATAGAAATAAAATTTTGTTAGATTCTTTAAATTATTATATTTTATTAGTTTATTATATATTTATATGCATTATTAGTACATTTTTATTTAAACAAAATATTTTATTTTATACTATATTTTATCTATTTTTAATTTTAATTTTATTTATATATCAATTTTATAACGATTTAATTTAATGCCAATTTAATCATTAAATCTTAAACATTTTCTTTAACTTATTCAATGTTTAGACTGAATTTTAAAACATTAAAAAAAACAAAATGACGCAGAACTTGCCCCTGTTGGTTTTGATAGCTCAAGAATCATAGGTCATAACAGCCACTCAACCTGAGTGAATTTTCGTGTTTGTATATTATAATAAGGTAAAATACATGTATCTCTAAAATTGTATAGTATAACTTTTTTTAAAATTTCTTCAATTTTTAAAATTAAAAAATTCTTTTAATTTTTATTTTTTTCAAAAATGCATTTTACTTAAATTTTGGTTAAAAGTAATTACAAAAACATATAGTATGAATATCATACTTACATTAATCAAATGCTGTTTATATGATAATTCAACTCAGTTTTTAAGTTTGATTAAAATTAATCATTTAGTGTAATTATTTTAAATTACAAATTTTAAGTTGAGTTTAATCGATTACATAGAATTTAAGTACTTAATTAAATTATTATGTTAATAAAATTTAGTTAGTTCATCTCTTACCATTATTTTTTAATTAAAGTCTAAGGTAAAAGGATTTTTAAAAAATTGAAAATTGTAAGAATTAAAACTACTAGTTTCTAGTTAATTAAATTATTATGTTTATCGATAGCGCAACAGATGCGCCGACTAGCTTGCCTCTCAAGTTGCTCAATTTGCTGTTGGGGTTACTTATTTTGATTCGGCTCCTACCGGGTGCCATCATATCCTTTTTGAGGATAAGACAGGGCTATGTTCCCCCATATTTATCTTGTAATTTGTTTAGTCTTTTTCCCTTTACAAAAAAAAAAAGAAGTTTTTGAACCACGTGGGCTATTAAAAATAAATTTATTTTTGAAACAAATATTATTATTTTAATTAATTCAACTTAAACTGAATTAAGTTAGTCTCTTGAAACTAGGTTCAGTCAATTACAACTATAACATTGATTTAGAATCAAATTTAAGGGCAAAAATTATCTTAAAATCTAGCTAAAATTTATTACTACACCCTTTTTTCATCCTTTTCAAAAGCTTAAAAGTCAAATAATATTTAACATCCACGTACCACTTGCTACTAAAATTATAAGATTCAATAAATTATCACATATTTATATACATTGTTAACAAAAATCATAAAATGTTGATGACATGTAAAATAAAGAGATAAATTATTGAATGATGTGAAATATGATGTCATTTTTTAAAAATAAATTTAGAGGCATATTTGACTTTTATTTTTTGTTTTAGAGGTCTTTTGAGTTTGAATGTAGCTCTTTTTTTGTTTTTGTTTATGGGTTATATGATGATGGTTTAAGGGTTTTTAATTGAGTAGAACTATGATTGAATACTTAATATATAACTTTTTGGGCCACGTGGTTGTATTCGATGTGGAGATAAAGATTGATTTATAAATTATACCGTCGAAAGATTGTTTTAAGTACATTAAATCGATCATTCAAAACAAGGCAAAATAGATAAAAACATAGTTCACTATAACAAATTAGAGTTTCTTAAATGAAAGGGTACATTAGGAGTTTTATGTGATAAGAAGATATCATTCAAGTCAAAAAGTAAATTCGATAGTTTAAAAATTTAGCCGACCATACTCTATGGGGCGAGATGTTGGCCAATTAAACAAATGCATAATTATAGGTTAATGGCGGTAAAGATGAAGATGCTTTGTTGGATATATAATCTTATAAGAAGAGATAAAGTCAAGAATATAATGGTAAAAGACAAATTAAGGGTTGCTAATATTGATGGTAAATTAAAGGAGAAAATATTTAGATGATTTGGACATGTTAAGAGGAAGCATCTTGACACCTTAGTGAAAAGATACAAGAAGATTGTACTTAAAGACCGTAAGAGAATAATAAGAAGACAAAAGGAGAATCGAGAGAAGGTGACAAGGTATGATATGATTTTACTAAGCTTACCATAGACTTGACCCTCAACAAGAAATTTTAGCGAACTATGATATAAGGTAATGATCTTACATAGAGATGTCATTATCTCTTAATAAGTCTTGAAAATTTCCTTCGATTATTGTATTTTGTATTTAATCTAAATACTTTTGTTTTTAGTACTTACCCATTTTGTCATTTTAGTTTTTTTTAACCATCTCATTCAATTGTTTGTTTGTTTTATTTATTTTCTATTTATTTACTTATTCTTATCTTTATCTATATTTTTATTTTGAATTTCTTTTTTATGTTTAAATTTATTTTTATTGTTAATTTTTGTTTATTTCTTTTGGTTTTAATTTCTTCAAATTGTTTTCAAAATTGTTCTCTCTTCTTTTCTTTTCTCATTTTCTTATGTGTCTATCAGGAACAACTTCTCTGTTAGTTAGGGGTAACATTGTGTACTTTTGGGCCTCTCTAAACTAATGTTATAAATATCGTACTTGTATCGAATTTAGTTATGCTACAATATTGTACCAATACTAGTCCATACTGGTATCGATTCAAGTTATTTTTTTAAAATCATAAAATAATCCCATATTTTTTAAAATACAAAATAATCCTTTAATATATTGTACTATATAATTTTTAGTTTTACATTAACTCTGTCTCTAAATATCATGATAATAGAAATTTGCAATGATAGCAATCTATTTATTTATATTAATAGCACTTTTCACATATTTCTCATATAAACAATAAACATAATTAATATAAAAAATCTTCATGCAAATAAAAAATAAAAATAATATAAATTATTTAAAATATTATAATTTCATCATATAATAAATAATAATTACATCAAAACATCAAATAAAAAGAATAATAAAGTTTCATGACTCTAAGTATTATAATAAGAGTTTATGTCGAGAAAACAACCAACTAAAAGTGAAACCTGAGATCAAAACATTTACAGTTATATTTATATTTGCATATATATAATTTAACATTTGCATCAAATAGAAGTGAAGTTAAAAGAAGAGAAGAAATGAAAAACCTGGAACTTCATTTAATTGAATATACACTCCAATTCCATTGATTCCAATTCTCATTTGGTACAAAATCCTCATCATTAAGAGGAGCCTTATCATCACCATTATTCAAATTCATTATACCAAATGATATGTCAATACTTTGTCATCTAAGATTATCTTTTGAGTCACTCTTATCTATCAAACTCGGTTTCTAAAAAACCCAATATGCCATTGGTTAAGGTAAATTAGATCTACGGAACTACTTGTTCTAATAAGAGTTATAGTAAATAAATAAAATTAAATTATTAAGAAATTATAATAAAATATATTAAACTTAATAATGATATATGATAATAACATACCTTTATCAAAGCTTTAAATGGTATTGAATAAAGACTAAGTCGTTCAATTTTTTGTGTTCTAATATATTCCTTTTGTTAGAATGAATGAATTCAAGTGTAATCTAAGCTGTTATACTCACATATTGACTCAGAATTCAAATTGCAAACCTTTTCAATTCTGAAATATCACTTCCCACTAAGCAACTGTAAAACAACAAAAGTAATATTATAAACAAAATAAAGCAACGATTAATTTTTAGCATGTAACAAAAGTGAAAAAATATACGCCTGGCTTAAGTTTGTCTTTTTAACAAATAACAATGGGCATCCCATAATTACCCTAACATCCTTATCAACCTCCACATGTGAGCTTAGGAGATTTTACATCATCTCATGGGCAATAATTATTGTAATCGTTAATAGTATTTTCCTATTAATTTCAGTTTTCTTTTTAAAACTTACTATGAAATAGATACTAGGATTAAAAAATGTCCCAACTATAAATAATGGAGAGTAACATTGCCTTTCTCATCACTCATTGATGACTGTAAGATGAGGTGTGGACAAAGAAAGGCCATTTTTCATATTAGCCTTGATTGCTCCCTTCTGCCTCTCCATGACATCACAAAAAACTCATTATTGTTTTTTTTATCATTATCAGTCAAATAAAGTAACCTCACTAAAGGCTCACAAACTCATATGATATATTGACATTATGACAAAAATTCATAATATAAAGTCTAATTTAGCATTAGAACTAATATGTTAAGATACAACTCACTTATCGTTGTAAATATTTGTCTTAACTCCTTCTTTATTATAATACAAAAAACAAGTAATAAGAAATTAGTTGCAAATCTTGTAATAGCAGGATGACACAAATTTCTACCATAAGTGAAATCCTTTCCCACTAAATTAATGACCCATGCGCGATTATAAATGATCTTGATCATTTTTTTGTGCTTTTTGTACAATCTCATCAAAGATAAGAAAATATCTAGCATCTTTTATATTTCCCAATATGAGGTCAATGCAATATGCAACACAAAAAGTTAAATAAAAAGAATTATACCTACTTTACCTTCTTCTTCCAATTACTTTGTAAATAAAATCATTATCATTAATAAACTAATAATATTTTTTGGCTTAAGTTAATTCACAACTTCATCAAATATCTAAAATAGAGCATCAACATCTCTATCAAGGCGAAATGCATTAATAGACTTCAAAAATATTATCCTTTCTATAGAATAAACAAAAATTGATAATAGGTTTTTATCTTCCATTTGTCTAACTATTGTACATGAATGAGCACCCATAAGTAGCAGAAGTCATTCTTTTTTCATCCAAATAACTGTTTATTTCATAAACAGAGTTGCTCAAAAGTTTACCTTTGTGATCAACGATTAAAGGAGCTTTATATTATAGATTGTAAAAGGCAGTAGCATCTACCATAGTCTGGTAATAATAAGATTGAGCAACGTTGAATACTATAACTAAATCATACCACCATCTAGCCATTATCATGCCCACATTATGAGTTGCTTCTTTAGATTGTAAGATATTATGGATTGAAGGTTGATTTTTAGAAGTTGTTTACAGTGCAAAAGAGATAGACATTTTTCTTTTCTTTTTCTCATATCAGGTGCGACATTTCCTTCTCGTTGGGTAAAAATAACACCTTCAATATTCCTACTATCAACCTTTAATATCTTAAAAGGAACTTTTACTACTAATTTCATAGTTCAATCTTTGCCTTTTATCTTTTTCATGCTAATACTCTTTAAACAAAGTCTTCATTTACATTATGACTCATTTTCTTATAAGGCTCCACATCACCTTTAATATGAGCGAAATGCCTCTTTAATCTGGTGATTCTTCCAACTTTCAAATGTTTCTTGCAATACAAACAAATGATATGATTCTTTATTTCATGAACCAATATAGAACGAGCCCAAGTTAGATCATCAAATCTTCCTAAGCTTGAAGCGATTGAATCATCAGTACTTGAACTTTATTCTATCTATCTATGAAAATATATAAAGATATATGTCAAAATTAAATTAATAACATGATATTCAAAAAGTAAAGTTTTGTATATAACATCATTACGTAACAAATTTAATAATACATAACTATACAACATCACTACGTCTTTCTTTTAGTAAGTTACATTGCAAAAATGACTTTATTATACAAAATTTTAAAAAATTATTACTTTAATATTATATTTTCACTTTATATTGAGTAATGATTATACTCTCATTAATTAGGGCGTATCTTAAAACTCATTTTGATATAATCATAAGGACATCTAATTACCTTAGTTAAACTTAAATATAATTAATGAGAAATTAAATTACCTAAAGTGTCACTTTTTAATTCCCATGAACTATTTTATATTATGTATTTAACAATACATAAAATAGGATAATGAATGTGCACTTGTAATTTTACTATCATATTAGAAATATTATTTTCTAAAGTTTAATTTTGTGTATTTGTAATGCTATTTTCTAATCACAATAATATATAAATGAAAACATTAATTCAATAAACTCAAATTTTATCTCATTTTTATGATTATTAAAATAAAAAGTAAACTCAAATTGTGTATACAAAATCACCTTTGATCCTTACAAAATCATGTTAATAAGATATTTAATACCCTTAATTTGTAATTTGTAATCGACAATACACAGACATCACAACCTCACAAAGTCACAATTTACAATTCACTAATTCATTCACCCACCACACAACCCACACCACCATCCACCATCCACCAACTAAAAACTAGTTACTCAACCCACCAAGCAATTCAGTCACCTACGGGCCATAGCCACAAACCAAAAACTAACCAATTACCATCCATATAATCTCACAATTTAGAAATCAATTAACCACACAAATCACAAAAATACAATAGATCTAAGAACTGGCAGACGATGGGAGAAAAGGCTAAACTACTGAAACAACTTCGTATAGTGGAGGAGTTTGTAATGAATGTAGATTTGAGAAGAATTTAATGGAACGATAATTGAACTCAACTTTGCATTTGTATTACTTTGCAAAGATTTTTCTTACAAAGACAGGAATGCTATTGACATATATCAGAATTACAACAGAGCATTACAAAAACAAAACGAAATGGGATGAAGAGCTAGTTTCCAAAAACAGAAATAATTTCACAGAGAGAGAGAGAGAGAATTCAGAATCAATGCTTCCACACCTTCTCTCTCCCCTAATCGACTTTTTAATATTACTTGCTAGACCAATCATAACCATGTAGCCTAAGGTTAGTTATTTTGGGATTAGAGCTTTTTCTCCTCTCCTGGTGCAACGCATTATGAGCCACGTGTCCATCTCCGATTTTCTGAGTTGCTGTCTCCTTTACCCTTACTCTAACCGAATTATCCTCCCCCATTAAGAACAACCTTGTCCTTAAGGTTGAAGTCAGGGTAAGCCTTTTGCAATGTATTGTGATCTTCCCAAGTTGACTGAGACTTATCCATGCCATCCCAATGGACCAAATGCTGCAGAACATGTTGAGACCCCTTAATCGCCACGCGAGATTCCAAAATGGCAGTAGGTTGTATAACAGGATAACATTCATCAGTGGTAAGTGGTAATGGAACATATGGTTGAACTTGATCACCTCTAACCAGTTTCAACTGTGATGCATGAAAGATTGGGTGTATTTTTCAGTAGATGGCATCAACAACTTATAAGCAACTTGACCAACACTCTCTCTATAATGGGGAATGGATCAAAATATCGTAAAATTAGTTTCTGGTTCTTCTGCAAAGCAAGGGAATGCTGTCTATAAGGTTGGAGCTTTACGGCTACCATGTCTCCAATCTTCCAGTCTTCAAACCTTCGTTTCTGATCAACATAGTTTTTCATATACTATTGAGCCTTTTGGAGATTCGCCTTTAACTTACCCATGAAATAATCTCTCTGCAACAACTAATCTTGAACTAAAACTAGATCATTACTAGCAGGAACATATTTGACCAATGTGGGAGGATCTCGACCATAAACAACTTTGAATGGTGTCGTGCACAGATTAGCATGATAGGCTGTATTATACCAATATTCAGCCCAAGGTAAGAGTTTAACCCATTCCTTAGGAGTTTCATACGTAAAGCATCGTAAATACATTTCAAGGCATTTGTTCAAAGCTTCAGACTGCCCATCAGACTGAGGATGGTATGCAGTAGACATGTTCAGGGAGGTGCCACTCAATCTAAAAAGATGTTGCCAAAACTAACTTGTGAAGACTTTGTCTCTGTCAAAAACAACTGTCTTTGGGAAACCATGCAATTTCACCACAGATTTCATGAAGATCTTTGCCACAACCTTGTTGGAATAATCTGCCTTCAAGGGAGAAAAATGAGCATATTTAGATAACCTATCAATTACCACAAGTATGACTATGTATCCACCGGAGGAAGGAAGTCCTGTTATAAAATCCATCACAAGATCTTCCCAAATCTGATCTGGGATAGGTAATGGTTGAAGTAAACCTGGAGGAAGAGTTGTTTCTATCTTGGCTTGCTGACAAATAAGACAATTCTGCACATAGTCTTTAATATCACGATTCATACCATGCCAAAAAAACTGAGCAGAGATTTTAGCTACGGTTCAAGCAAACCCAACATGACCTCCCAGAAGAGAGTTATGAAATTCATGCAAGATTTTCTGAACTATCTCACTAACCGCAGGAATAATGAGTCTATCTTTCTAAAAGAGAAGTTGATCACGAACAGAGTAGTTATGATGAGGGGGCTGATTTGCAATGCACAAATAAAAAATGACCTTCAACTTAGGATCTGCGACTATAGCTTCTCTGAGATTAGAGAGGATAGACAACTGAGGTTGAGACTAGACTATAAAGAGGGATCTTGATAGCGAGTCAGCAGTTATGTTTTCTTTCTCAGGCTTATATTCAATAAAGAAGTCATATCCTAACAGCTTATGCAACCATTTCTACTGTTCAGGAGTTTGAATAGCCTAATCGGTTAAACTCCTTAAGCTTTTCTAATCAGTCCTAATGATGAACTTATGGCCAAGTAAATAGTGTTTAAACTTGGCAATGGCCTCAGTAATAGCATAAAATTCTCTAGCATAAGCGGGTTGCTTTTACATACTAGGAGTCAACTTTTTAAAGAAGAATGTAATTGGATGGTGGTTTCGGCTCAACACTGCTCCAATTCCCAAACCAGAAGCATCTGTTTCAAGAATAAATGGCTGAGAAAAATCAGGAAGACTGAGAACTGGAGCTTTAGTAATAGCAGATTTGAAGTTGGCAAATGCGGCTGCAGTTGGACCATTCCAAGAAAAGTTATCCTTCAATAAATTGGTTAAAGGAGCAGCGATAGTGGCATAACTCTTAATGAATCATCTATAATACCTCGTAAGGCTAAGGAATCCTCTCAGCTGTTTCAAATTAGTAGGCATAAGCCAATCCAGTAATGCCTTGACTTTTTTTATCCATTACCACACTTTGACCAGAAATAGTGTGACCTAAATAATCTATCTGTTGCAACCCAAAGGAACATTTTGATAGCCTTGCATACAACTTATGTTGTAGCAGTAATTTCACTACCGCCTCCAAATGATGCAGATGTAATGACCAAGAAGAACTATATACCAAGATGTCATCAAAGAAAACCAAGACATATTTTCGTAAGAGACCCTAGAATACCTCATTCATGAGACTCTGAAATGTTGCCGGAGCATTAGAGAGTCCAAATGGCATTACCAGCCATTCATAGAGGCCTTGATGAGTCCGAAAAGTTATTTTATGCCTATCTTCTTTCTTCACCAATATTTAATGATACCCGGACCTTAGGTCCAATTTCGAAAAGTATTGAACTCCATGCAACTCATCTATAAGCTCATCAACAATAAGGATAGGAAAACTATACTTCATTATAATGGCATTCAAAGCCAGATAATCGGTACAAAATCTCCATGTACTATCCTTCTTTTTTACCAATACTATAGGAGAAGAGAAAGGACTAGTGCTAGACACTATAAGCCCTTCTTGCAGCATGTCTTGTATCATGGTTTCAATTTTTAGTTTCTAGCTATGAGCTTATCTGTAAAGTTTGACCTGAACAGGACCAGAATCTTGGATTATGGAATTGAATGATTCTGAGCCCTTTGAGGAGGTAATCCAGAAGGCACAAAGAAAACCTCTTTGTAAGTGTGCAACAGAATGACCAATTCAGGTTCAATATCAGTGGGAAGATCTAACCATTGGTCCTAAGGTGAATTTGGTGGCAGAATTTGTAAGGCGATGAACTCATCGATAGCACGAGTATTATGCATTCTTCTTAAATGAGTGAATTGTGTAGGCCTTGGCAGTTTGGATTGCTCACCATGTACGGTGATAAACTAGTTGTTCAAATAGAACTTTAGGGTCAAGTTGTTGTAATAAAAAATGTGGGGTCCTATAGTAGCCAACCAAGCAGCTCCTAGAACCAAATCTGCCCTAGTAATAGGCAACAGATACACAGGTAATTTCAAATAATGTCCCTGAATCTTAACCTCCAATTCTTTCACAAATCCTTTAGTAACTAAGGAGTTACCATTGCCAACCAAAACTTGCAAGTTAGAAATGGGTTCAACATGTTGGATCCCGACCCATTTTCTTGAAAATTTGATTTATTAAATGAAATTAAATGAGGAATTTAGGCATGGTTCCTTGTGATGAATGAAAAATATAAATGAATCTATGAGCATTTGATGAAATGAAAGACATTTGGTTTCCCTTGAATTTTACTTGTGTTTGAATAAAAAGATGAAGTATTGTGTATGGTGTTATAAGATGAGTATGTGCTTTAAGAAAATTAATGAGAAAAAGAATTGATAAGATTTGATGACTTTGAGATTTGAGTAGAATTGTATGGGTTATAGGAGTTAAGTGAATGAGATGATTGAGAAGATTGGAATGGAAGTTGAAAAGCAAGAAGTGATTAGTGAAAGTGTGAGAATTTGAAGAATTAAGAAAAGTTTGACTTTTTGGGAATGAATAGTTGACTTTTGATTTAGGCAAAATTTGAGAAAATGATCTTCATAAAACTTGTAGTGTCTGTTGAGAGTTTTCTGTCACTATAAAGTTTACAATTTTTCGATATCGGGGCTAGAAGTTATGATCGATTAAAGTTTTGATGTTGTTTAGGTGATTGTTAATCAGGGCAGAAACTTTGATTGAGAAATTGACTTAGCTAGAGGTTGAATTGGTTTGTGATTTGTTCATGAATATTGTAGAGCTTATTTTTATCTTTCCAGTGGTATAAAGCACGAAATTTTTGGACAAGGGAGTAGAAAGTTATAATTTTTGGAAGTTCTGATATTGTTTAGTGTGAAGCCGATCGACCAGTCACCTTTGAGGGAATTTTTGACCTCCTTAAAGACCGAATTTGTGTTCAGTTCTTTATGAAAATCGTAGATCGGTCTTTTCTCTTATCCGTAGACATTAATTTTGTCAAATTTAGAGTTTGGAGTCAAAAGTTATAAGCGTTTGAAGTTTGGAGGTCGGATCATACGAGAAGGGCAAGCGCCCGCTAGGCCTGCTGAGCACCCGATCGATAGCGCACCCGCGCGACCTGCTAACCGATCGATTGTGTCCAGTTTTTGACTGACCGACCTCCCTCCAGTATTTTGAGCATAACTTCTTCGCCCGACATTCGATCGACCTGATTTTTGAAGTGTTAGATTCGTAAGACATTTTTCTATCTTTTCAAGAAAATTTATGATTTTTGAGATTAAATTGAGAGAGATCGATCGGTTCCAAGTGGGATGATCGATGGGAAAAGTCTGAATATTGATTGGTATTTTGAGGATATCTGGAGCTACAGAGCTCCGATTGAGGTGATTCTTGTTGTAAATTAAACTAGAGACATGGGGCTACAAATGTTATGAAGGAGCCGATCGGCAATTTAGCCCCTAAGACGTTCAGATTTTGGAGTGAAGTTCAGTATAGTGTACAGTCCCGAGGTTGTTTTGGCCTGAAAGTGTTTTGACCATAACTTCTTCATTTCTGATTCGATTTGAGCGCTTTTGGTGTCGTTGGAAAGATCTTTTTGAGAGGAAAATTTTTCTAGAAGGAAGTTTTATCAAATTGTCTCATTTACTTGATCAAAATTTGGAGTCAAAGTGTCAGTTTTAAGGGCATTTTTGGAAGATCACTTAAGGTTTTAA
>JANVCL010000213.1:8693224-8707832 GCA_026546855.1 Erythroxylum incrassatum | reverse complement strand
ATATGTTAGATATTGACGAAATGAGTATGTTTAAGAATCAAGTGAATTTGAGTTCAAGTGTGAATGATTTTAACTGGATATTGAAGTCACTTTGATTGATGAATTCGATAAAGATGAATAAGAATGAAGAAAGAAAAAAAAAACTAAGACCGGTTTTCGGATCAGATTAGTCTTAGGGTTTCCAATGCGACGCTACCTAAAGTCTTTTATGAGATATTTGTTTCGGATGTCGGGAATTTTTTTCGATTTGTTTCGCTCTGGATTTCGCTTCGATTCCGAGCCTTCGGTTTGCTTTCGATATGTTTGCTTTTGATTTGTTTGCTTCGATTCTGTTCTTTGGTTTATGCCTTCCGAGATCGAATGTTTCGATTCGATTTCGCTTCCTTCGTTTATGTTTCCATGTTTCATTTTTTGGTTGGGGTCCGGCTTCTAGGATCGGGTCCCAACATTTATGGTATCAGAGCAAGTTGAGTTTGATTTTGTTCGAGGTTGGGATTCGGAAACGGGTCCCAACACAACAGATAATTTTAAACAATGCGCTAGCCTTGGCTGTAATAAATTATCAGAACTGCCATTATCTAATAAGATTTGAACCTGCATTCCATTTATCAAACCTTGGAATTTCATGGTGCCAAGCCCAAGGGATCCTATGAGAGCATTATAAGACAAATGGTGATCTAATGAATCCTGATTATCAGCATGCTCACTACTATCAAGAGGATTCGGTTGTAAGTCACTGGAGTCATCTTCTTCCATATACAGAATAAGGTACTGTTCGTTTGGGCATCGATGGGTTGTGTGAACTTTTCATCACAAGTATAGCATAACCTTTTTTCCCGCCGTAGCTGCATCTTTGCTGGAGTCATTTTTTTTAACATTTGTAGTTTTCAGGTTATTGGTAGTGAGAGGCTGGTTTGGTGAGGGAAGGAGTAGCGATAGTGTGGTTGATTTGATGGATTAGGTCATAGGTAGGCTATTTATAATGGTTTGTGTTTTAGGCCAAAGGTTGGGATTATAAGACCTTGGTTTAACAACATACTTCTCTTTATAGAGAATGGCTAGTGACACAGATCGAATTAAGGTGGTTGGGGCTTGGGCAATGACATCGCGGCGAATATCAGGTTTCATAATACCAATAAAACAATCCAACATTGCTTCGGAAGTAATTCCCTGAACTCTATTAGCAAAAGTCATGAATTGCACATAATAATCATGTACCGTAGTGATCTGTGTCAGTTTGAACAGTTGTACTCTAGGACATTCATAAGGAGAGGGTCCAAATTCAAGTTCAAGAGCTTATGTAAAAGCAACTCATAATGGAAGGGATTGGTGCGAGTTAACATTTGATACCAAGGAACAACCTCTTTGTCAAGATGAATTGCAACAATAATTAAACGATGTGCATCGGTGTATTGTAATAGCTGAAGAATTGTTCAGCTTTAAAGATCCATTGAAGGACATTTGATCCATTAAACCTAGGAAAATCGAGCTTAACAATCCTTACCTGAAATGGTTGATAAGTGGAGGTAGTAGGAGGGTTCGACTCTGGACCAAAATTTTGCTTGAATACCCATCAATGACTGTTTCCATCATTTCGAACCGAGTAGTATACTCCTTATCTCATTTTTCCATAGTGTCCAGCAACCGTTTGATATCAGTGGAGTTCCTTTAAGCCAGTATTTTCTGCCATAAAGAGATGAAAGCACCAATGTAATGAATGTAGATTTAAGAAGAATTAATAGAATGGTAATTGAACTCAACTTTGCATTTGTATTACTGTGCAGTGATTTTTCTTACAAAGACAGAAATGCTACTAACATATATCAGAATTACAGCAGAGCATTACAAGAACAAAACGAAATGGGATGAAGAGCTAGTTTCTAGAAACATAACTAATTCCACAGAGAGAGAGAGAATTCATAATCAATCCTTCCACACCTTCTCTCTCCCTTAACCGACTTTTTAATACTACTTGCTAGATCAATCATAACCATGTAGCCTAGTGTTAGTTATTTTGGGTTTAGAGCTTTTTCTCCTCTCCTGGTGCAACGGATCAGTAGCCACGTGTCCATCGCCAATTTTCTAAGTTGCTGTCTCCTTTACCCCTGCCCTAACTGAATTGCTTATAGAGTTGTAGACGAAGGAGGACCAAGTGAGCGGCCTAAAGGAGTAGGTTTGAGAACCGAAAGTAGTATGGACAATGGATAGCAACATATTTGAGAACCAAAAAGGAAGGAACCAAAGGAGTAGACGATGATGGCGTGCTGGCAGCAACGAGTAGATGAAGATGGTGAATCGACAATGAGGATTGAAGTAGAGAAGAGGGAGAGCAGTCAAAGAGACAAGTGAGTGAGTAAGGCACAACTAAAGAATGTAGAGGCAGAGTTGGGGGGGGGGGGGTAATTAGGGTTTTTAAAAATAAATCCTTAAAATTTTTAAATATATATTTTCCCCAACATTTTATAGGTATTGCTGATACGAGCCGATACTAACCGAAATAAATGATACCATTTGGTACCTAAAACCGGTGTAGTATTGGCATAATTCGCACCATTTTTTGATTAATATAGCAATCAATACAGTATGAAGTTTCAAATAATAATTCAGACCTTGCATTTCAACAAAATTTCTATTAGAATATTGTTGTTGTTGTTGGATTATATGTTGATGGCCTATTTTGTATATACATAGATATCTACTACTATAGGTTCTTTATGAAATCTTAAAATAGCAATTAATAAATGGCATTGGAAGTGCTAAACACTCTACTCCTAAACTTGTTTGGTACATATTTAGTGAAGTTCTTCTAATGTGTGTGGGCCAACTTTATCCTATCATTTGTCTTCTTGCTAAAAAGGCTCCAAAGCTCCAACCTAAACCAACCAAAAATGGTTTCTCTTTTGTTGCTTATTGTGACTCAATAAGGAGATCAAAAACTAAGCCATCAAATTAGGTTGGTGTTCAACTTTCAAGTCATTTTAGATATACATTCATTGGTCTACTTAAATGTACCAAGTACTTTGGATTTAGCGAGGTGAGTGATAAGTGTATAGTAGATGAGAAGGGCATCAAAACAAAAGCCAAAATAGAAACGACAGTGTAGAGTAGGGAGAGTCAAAATAAAGCTGAAACGCACAACAGCTGGGTGGAGAAGAGGCATCGTACAAGTAACAACTAAAATAGACAGAAATGTAAACAACGAAAATCCCAATAGAGTTGACATTCTTTGTTCCAACTCTTTTCAAAATGGAAGAGATAAGAGGAAGCTTATTAAAGAACCAGCAACGTGCGGCCCTTGGTGTGTATCGAGAGCCTATAAAAAGGAAGCAATGGAAAAGGAGAAGGCATCGAGCATCGAGCATCAATTAAGAGTTAACAAAATTTTCATAAAACTTAAGAGTTGTTGGTGAAGAAGGCTAGTGCGAGGAGGTGTTTGGGTGGTACGAGAGCTACATAGCTATTGGAATTGAGCTGGTTCAAGACCTTTGGAGAAGGATTTCACGGTTTGAGCCATCGGGTCAAAGCAATTGTCGATCTATTAAGTCCGGGCTATCTATAGATTCTCTCACTCTTACTCTCTTTGTATCTAGTTCTTCAAGTTTAATTTTTTTTCAAAATTTTCAAATTTCAGTTTAATATCTTAGTTTTGGATTATTTGAGACAATTACTTTCAAGTTAATAATAACGTCTTGAGGTATTCAATATTTAAGTGGTGCTTGAGCCAATTTATTTATGATTTTGTTCTTATATAATTGAGAGACGTTTTGATACATTTGAATGTGAATCGATCGCTAGTCCATAACTGCTATTGAGTTTAGCAAGCTAGGTAGCAACTAATTAACATGATAGTCAGTAAAAGGGCTAAGTTTTAATTAGAGTGTCATATGATCTAGGAATTTTGCTAGCTGGTTGGTTAAGGTTCTTGGTGGCTAATGATTTCTTCTTTGTGATAATTGCATTAATTAATTTATAGTCGAGTTGGTTCGATTCTAGATTATTAAAGGGAGATATTGAGAACTCAATTGGTGAGCGTCTCTACAGTTGGTCTACTATATAGCTTGAGATGTCAATGATAAGAATCTGAACTTAGATTATTGAACTTATGGCGCTTAATGCATGCTTGATCACTTGTTAATAAGCATGCTTATTTCCTTTATGTTATGTTTCTGTTGTTAACAGTATCTATTTTATTAATTAGTTCAAGTTTCTGATCAAACCCCCCATTTGTGCGTGTATATGGTATATGGTCTGGCCTACTGTGCTTTTCCTATTAGATGAGGCCACGCTTTAAAGGATTTAAATGACTAAATTCTGCAAAATTAATTTGAGAACAACCTGATTGAAGTAGGTATTTGAATATGGAATTTGAGAGGTTGTATAGTAGAGTTGATTAATGAGAAAACTTTCAGACCTGAGTTAATTTGTTCAGCCCCTGCGTATTCCGTTTTTGCTGTGTTTAGATGTTTTTTAATGTCATCTCATTATATATTTGCACATTCTATAAGTCTTAAAGGTTAAAAGTTGAAGGCCTAAAATATCTTTGAAAAGAAGAAATCCTAAAACTACACAATCTAATCTGATGAGCATATTGTAGTCCATCTACATATATTTTGTGTATTTGCTTGATTATGATTAATCTATGCATGGAAACTAATCGTTCATACTCGGTTTGTGTTAGGGTATGTTTAGGGAGTTATTTAGAAGCTAGAATGCGCTTAGAAAACGTCCTGAAGTTGGTTTCCTAAGCTTTAATTTTCGAAATATGCAAACTAAATATGAAATTGTTATTGATAGACTGTTTATGCTATTGAATCTGAGAGTTGTAGGTTTGTAGTTATTTTCCTATTTTCTCATCATGATTTTGACATACTTTTAAGTCTAATATGCCTAGAAATTCCAATGAAAGATGATGAGATTAAAATGAATGAAAAAGGAGAACTCATGAATGTTCAAAAGAAGCTGAATTGACATTGTTTACATCCTATTTTTGAGTTGTGTATTCAGTTTTGATTTTCTGACATTCCAACATGATTTTAGCTTGTTTTAAGTGCCAAAGACATGATAACTGACAACTCATGTGTCGGATTATTAAAGGGATTAAAGTAGAATACAATCTTTGAAGTTTAATGAGATGAAACTAGTGACCTACATGTTGTTTTAGTGTGCAAATTCGATATCTAATTTATTGGGTTATATGATCATAATTTCCTGATTTTAGGGGTTGGAATTTGGTAAATAACATGGGTACAAGTTGTTCTTAAGTTTGAGTTGATTTAGACATCAAATTATAGGTGTTTACACCTTGTTTTTGTGGGCTGAATTTTTCCAAATGAAATTTAATTTGTTTGGAATTATAACGACATACATTTACTTATTAATGATCTTTATTAGTAAAAACATTCATTTGCATTCGAAATGAAATTTTAATAAACAACACTCTCTTTGTGGATCCACTCTTATTTCACCCTATACTAAGTTGTTAAATAATTAATGATCGAATCATATCATTAAGAAAATTTTGAAATGAGAATATGAGATTTGAAATTTATAAACCTATCGAAGAGAGCAAAGTTACTCATCCATCAACCAAAAACATGATAATGATTATTTTATGCATTATAAAGCATATTATTATTTGTAAAAAATAACAAGAGATACTACCCATTTTTCAATATAAATTACATTATATTTATTCATATATTAATTTTAAATTGAATAAACTAACATTAAAAAAGATTCTAATCAAATATCTTCTATTAACTCTTATACCTGACATGCTAATTTACAAGGAAAATGACGTGATAGACAATTGACACCATATAGGACTAAATTCATGCAATATGACATTGTTGACGTGACAACATTAAGATCCCACCGTACCACGTGAATTTCTAGTCACACACAGAAATAACTAGTATTACAATACGTTATCATTGAAATTTACTATGCGAGCTATAATGTTGAGCTGCCATGTGGGGAGGCAAAACCCTACTAAGACCATTTGCCATTTTCAGGTTGGATTTCTTTTGGCTTTAGAGATATTGAAAGCTCTAAACCGGATTAGTCTTCTCTTCTATTCGTGATGTGTACGTTTGTTCTGCTTCAATTTTACCTTCTTCTGTTCATAAGGTGAATATAGATTTTTCAATCTAATGCTAAAAATTTTTAGTTGAAACATTCAGATTATGAAAATAATTATGGGAAAAAGTAAAATAAAAGACAACTTTCGTTTCTCCGCTTTTTGTGGTACCCTTTGCCATTTCATTTTTGTAATTCATATTTTATTTAAAGTTATAGAAATGTTGTCAATAAATATGTTATAGATGGTAACAACTAATAACGGACACTCTTGGTTTTTGTCAACTGAGAGTAGTTGAATAAGTCTTTAGAAGGTGCTTGTCCAAATAGTCTTTATTCTTAATGTATCAATATGTAAAAAAGTTATTGAATAAATACTGACGATGCGATGCAACAAGTTGTATGTATCTCGTGCTCCGTTTTCTTTTATCTATATTTGGAATCAGAGTTACCCTGAAGAGAGCATCGACATATCGGACTCCAGCTCCAATACAACCTAGAGAGTGTGCTAGGAGAGAGTATAATTGCTTTACGTACATCAAAATTTAAGTCACCTTTTTAACTTTTGGTCAGGCTTGTATCTAAACTGCTATTTAAGCCTAACGGATTGCGGGTTTTCGCCTTTTCTGGGGAACTTAGCGTACACATCCTGCCTTAATATTTGCTTAAGTGAGCAACCATAAGCATTTTCCAGCTTCCTCCATCAATATGTGTGTCCATCATTGTCGTCGTTGATTCAAATTGGAAACTCCTTATCAAAATTTGCTCTTGCTTTCGAAAATTTCAGATAATAATTAATTGTCTAGCATTTACACCATCTTCCACTTGACAATTGACATCAGCCTCTCTGGGTATGGGGGACATGAGCTCGAGCCTGACTTAACCGAGTTGGCTACGTATTTAAGATGGAGCTTTGCCAAACCTGGGCAACCAATACAAGGAAGCTGAGCACTCAGTATTTACAATCTGCAAGTTACATTAAGCCCCAACAATAGGTGAGAAGCTGCAAAATTTGTATGTTATGCGAAATTTACTCGTATTAATGCACTGCAAAGACTGACACGTCTGTTTCCCATTCAAGATCAATTGCAGGGTTGTTGGTATACAACTCAAAAAGGAGAAGAGAAAGTGTTCAAACTTAACCTATTCAGCTCACTAGCAATCAAGTTTCGATCCGCTAATAACAGAGCAAAACACTCGACTATCTGGAGGCTCATCATTAGGCCACTTCATGATATACTGCGTCCCATAGTTACAATCTTCATTTCGCGGCTTTACATAACCTGCGGACATCACAAAGAGAAGCCACCCATTACAACTGTTGTTATGATATCGTGCTGAAATTACTCACGTGGTTTTGATAACTTGGATCTAATAGATATACTAATTCCACCAATAATAACACTTGATAATAATGTGCTTGCATTACCAACCTCCAACAAATCTCGAATAGAAAATGAAGCTCAAAACAACTTAATCAAGGCCAAAGAAACTGTACAGCTAATAAAAATATCACACAAAATGATCGACACAACTTGTGTCAATCAACTAACACCGTAATGAATACAACATTGAGGCAGCAACTGAAAATTTTGAGGCAGAGGCAAAACAAACTAACCCAAAATCCAACACACCCAAAATCTCGGAATTCAAGAAACAAAAAAAGAAAAAGATCAAATAACCAACAAGAAACAGAGCTAGAGTCTGTTCTTACCTGCTGCCTTTGGGACCACAATTTTCGGGAGTTTGATCCTTCATCAGGCTCATCAACAAGACCATTCATAGGTCAGTCCAGTCCAGTATATGGCACTTAAATGCTAATATCCTCTCTTTATGATTCTTGTTAACCAAGTAAATCATCATCCATCAAAATCACATTTGAAACGTTCTGCTATACAAATTGCCTGAGCTGGGCATTCTAATCTTTGAATCTTCATAGCCAGTAGCATAGAACTTGTTGAATCCAAGTCTCTCATTCCTGAGGAATTCTACCATTGCTACATTATTTCCACCCTGAAACTCATTCCAGCTATCCCAGTGTCCATTTGATGTGATCCAATTCCTCGACTGTGGCAGGGACAGCTGTGCAAAAGGAGATGATAAATTGCTCGCTTGCGATTGATCAACAAGCCTTGAAGAAATTCCATAAGAATCACCAATAGAAGAAAAGCTATCTCCATTGTCAGTGTATCTAAAGTTCTGGTGCTGTGACAGAGATCTTTGCATCAGAAGTCTTGCCTCATTTTCAAAGGTATTCATGGGTTGCGGGAAATTTAATCTCATATCTAGGCCTGGATTGTTAAGCCCACCATGAAGCCTCCCTTTACCAACAGCCAAAATTGCAGGATCCATAAACTCAATGTCTGTACTGCCACCAATATTTCCAGTTGGAGGAGCCTGATATGAATTTCTAGGAAATGAAGAAGAGTCGAGCAGATGATTCCCTGCAAAAAGAGCATTAAATGAGAGTGATCACAAAGCAGGAATCCGGTTTCAATGATATCAATGACAAATATGACACTAACCAGGTATACCGTCAAAAGTCTGGTCTACTCTCTCATGAGAAGAAAAGCCCGGAGGAGGAGCTCTATTTGGCACAGAGAATCCAGGTGGTGCAGAAATTGGAGCTCTGGAACCAGGTGCTGCTCAAAAATAAAAAGATAGATAAGTTGCCAAATGCACATGACTTATGGCATATCAACTTTATTGTTCATCAAATATTTAACAACAGCTCAAAAATGCAATGAAATAGCAAAAAGAATCTGAGGAATATAATAAATATCTACTTGGAAA
This sequence comes from Erythroxylum incrassatum, assembly GCA_026546855.1. NCBI lineage: Eukaryota > Viridiplantae > Streptophyta > Magnoliopsida > Malpighiales > Erythroxylaceae > Erythroxylum > Erythroxylum incrassatum. The sequence continues at coordinate 8,698,961 of JANVCL010000213.1, read as the reverse complement.
TTGTGCACACTTAAGATAAAAAAATGGTGCTTAAATTCCAAGCTTAAGGTAAGAATATTTAGTAACTCACCAGAAGGCCTATGAGAGAAGAGAGAGGCACCGTTGGTAAAAGATTCAGACTCCTCAAAATTTCTTGAAGAAAGACCATTGACCATCCCAAGCTTATCCATATACAAGTTTCGGCTTTCAACCAAATCCTGGCTGAATGTGTGGTTCTTTGGCAACTGCCGGAAGGCACTAAAAGATGCATCTACATCAAATGCTTGATTTCTAGAATCCTCCTGTCTAGCAAAAGAGAATCTAGATTGATTGGTGTTTTGTGCTTTCCAAGAATTTGGCATTCGAAATGAACTAGATTGCCTATCATTTTCACCTAAAAATTTTGCCAAATTTTGAGGTGAAGTTAATGAATCATCCCATGAATCAAGGTCCAGTGACAATATATTTGAAATTATGTTGCTTTCACCAGCATGTAAAGTAGCAATACTATCAGCTTCACTCTGTGATCTCGTGATGTCCTTCCCTTCTTCATTTGTCAGATCTCCTTCTAAGCTCGAAGCACTGCCCATCAAGTTCTCAGGATAACCATTAGGTAATAACGAATTGGCAGGTGCATGTAAAATTGTATGGTTACTGAATCTATTTTCTAGACAATCAGCACTTATGCTGGCCGCACCAACAATATCATTCTGTTGTAAAGAATAAGACCTAGAATGACTTGAAAGATGTAACGAATTAGCTGAATTCAGCATAGCACGAGTCATAACTTCTGGATCCTTCAGTCTCTGATTATCAAATGATATTATATCCTCCACTTCAGAAATAGATTTATCACCAGCTTGGGAACACGGATCTGTTCTCCAATTAAATTGTTCCCGCAGATCAACTGTTCCATCAACAGATGTGACAAGACGATCAGCAGCTAGTGCTGGTAAAATCTCTCTATATTCTTCAGGGAATGAATGCTGTAACCCTAGACTCTCAGGCGATTTGAGCATAGTGTATTCAGACAATGAACCACTAGATCTACTTGATCCAGATATTTCATTTCTGATACTATTCTCGACTCTCAAAGTAGACATATCAGAGCATAAGTTTCGCAACTTCCGATCAGTTGCAATAATTTCATCTTCTTCAGCAGTGCAAGAGTCCACATTATGCACAATGGAGCTTCCCACATTAGATGCTATAGTATCCCAGTCATTCATAGAAGACAGGTTAGTTGGTGACATAGTGGTGGTACAAGCAGTTGTAGCTAGTTTTTCGGATTCAGTGGCTTGACCATCTCCACTGACAAATTTCTTTACGGGTTTCAACATATCCTGTTTACTTTTACCATTTGTAACTTCACATTCTTCATCCCAAGTTGCTTTCCCCCCTATATCAACATGCAATGTAGACACCTGAGCTGTGCTTGCAACTGGCATAGATAATGCCAATGTACTACTAGATGTGTCTGGTTTAGGTTTGGTGAGTCCATTTGAGTATACACTTCCAACTTGTGGTTGGTTTGAAGCACGCATACCCCTGGCATATTAATTCATTTTAGAAACGAGAAAATTAATTATATAATTTACTGTTGACAAGCAAATGGCATACCATGAAGCTGCAGCAGGAAGAGCAATAGATCTACCAGAATTCCCATTTGGAGGAGAACCTTTGACTGAACTAATATTATTCTGCAAATAAACAAAGAAAATAGTTCTCAATCTCAGGTATGTATCAATTGTCAGGATTCTTTAGAAGTTCAGATGTAAATAAGCATTGTCGGACAAAATTAAACTATTCAAGAGTAAAAAGAACTTACATTTGAAGGATTCTTGATAATTGGTTTTGCTGCAGAAACAGAACTATTGACACAATAGTCATCTAGAGGTGGAGGTAGCATACTCCCGGCCCGCCTTAGCATACTATTTGTTGCACCAGCAATTTGTTGAACTCTACTCCTTCAACATCACCAACTATTAATTGATCTTCCAATTATAGCACAGAAAATGTACATATAACAAAGTGCAAAATGAGAAACCAAAACAATAAATTTCTGAAGGAGGATAACAAAAACAAAATTCCAAACACAAAAATGTGGAGAATTAAACTCTAATTTATAGACCTCATGTGAGCTTAAAAGATCCATTGAACACAGCAAATGTTACCATTTGAAGAAAGGTTAACATTCAACCACAATTTCATTTTAATCACTTGTTTCTCCAGTATGAAGAGATGACTAAATGACCATAAAACAAAACAAGTGGACAAGACTGTCATTGTCGATGGAGGATTGAAGACAAAGAAGACCACACTGACCTATTCCAGCATCATTTCAAAGGATAAGCACGTGAAAAAAGATAGAACAATATAGATTACATCTATTGAGAGACATAAACCATCATCCTCATGCAAGTTATCAACAAATATAGATCTACCTTGTATAGGCTGAAATTATCTCATCTTTTGTAAAACTATCTTCTTGAGAACCCATCTCGTGCAAGTATAGACAATCAGGATTTGTGCAAGGCTGAAATAAAGAGAAGTTTATGCCAATTGAGTCACTTTACAGCTTAGATAATTCCACAAAGTAATTATAATGAAGAGAGAAAATCTAATTATGTTCCATACCACATTTCTCAGCCAAGCGTGACAATACTTTGTTGTTCCAAAGCATGCCCTGATAACACAGATACTGATCAGGAATTGCGTATAAACCATTTCTTTTTAAAATACCATCAGAAGTAGAAATGCACATACTTTAAAGATCTACCATCCAAAACAAACCCATGTACAGATTGAATACAACGAACTGCTTCTTCCTCCTTTGAGTAAGTTATATATCTTCAGCACAAAAGGAGCAGAAGCCAAGGTTAATCAACAGTAAAAAGACAATAAACTTATAGAAAACAATCCAAGATCACAAAAATGGCTGAGCAATCAGATAGTTCTACTTCAGCATATGCTCTTCATCAAACCCAGCAAGTTTATTTTAATGGATGACTGGTAAACATATTAAACTAAAAGTAAGTGGAAGCACTTACACACTACAAGTATTGTTTGGAAACTGTTGTATGACACCAGCAGCCGTTCGAGACATAGACACTTTTAGTACCTTTCCATACTGACCAAAATACTCTCTACGTTGGAGCAGCTACTCAAAATACAGAAAAAAGGATAATCAGTTTCTGCTTTGAGATAAATATGAAAAGGTAAGGAGGTGGATAGGATGAAAGGAAGGCTACATCTTCATCTGCAAGATTTAGTGGCAGCCCAACTATGTAAACAAGGTTCCGTTGAATCACTCGCACACTGCTAAGCTGTTTCCTTCCTTCAGATGGCTTTGTCCTTGCCTTTTGAGATTTCCTGCGCTCCGTACTAATTTCGGCCACCAATCTGGAAAACCATTCACATAATCAGGTTAAGAGTTAGAGGAAGAATGGGTTAATGCTATACAAGCCCTTTATACAAACAACAACCTCTCACAGCTTGCCGCCATCCCTACTATCTTTTCCTTGTCATAAGCAGTGCGACATGCCGGACATCGACCCTCTGTATCATCCTTCTCAGCCATGTCCATGATTTGGTGCCAGCACCATACACATATCTGCAATCGACATTTGGTCACACAATTAAGAACAATGATGACTCGCTTCCAAGCTCATTACTCTATTTCACCATACAGCACTCTTCTCTAAAGATGAAAAAGACAGTGCACTACATTTACCCATACAAGGCTGAAACATAACTGATCCCTACCAACATCTCATTCTACTTACTTCTTTTTAACTTAATTCCTTTTTCATGAACAGGGAAGCCAAGTTTAATTAACTAGAACTTTTTATTCATTTTTGCTATTTCTGAATTACAAGTCCCAAGGCATTCCTATCATAGTCCACAATATATAAAAGAATGCAGTAATGAAGACAAATAGCAACAAAGAAAACATTTTTTTCTCATCTAATTGCCCCAGATAGGAAGGAAAAACAGGTAAAAACGCTGATAGAAGGGATGGACTAAAGAAGAGAACATTGACTATATTCTCCCTATTAAGTCAATGGTACAATATCAAGATACAAAATGTAGGGCTGCTGGTTTGCAGAGTTACAAAAGCCGAAACATTGCCTCTGCACAGACAAGCTAGCAGACCCGGATAGACACACAAAAGTAGCTGCAATATGGCAATCTACTAGCTTCCAAGTGGTTAAAGATAGGAAGAACGATGCTTTTATTTGACACCACATAAATATCATAGATGGAAGACAAAATCACACTTGCTCCCGTATAATTCCCATCAGAGAATAATAAAAAAGAACATTCTTGCTAGCCGCACAAACCTCATAGCCACATTTGCAAGGCTTGAGTTGTTGATCAGTCAAATCCATCTCCTCTGCGCAGAGTGGGCAAGTTTTTTCTCCTTCGTCACTCATGGTTGCCCTGAAAAAACATCATCAAAAGTAAATCCATGAGGATACCAAACAAATACAATGTTTTCTTAAAATGGTGGAGTTAAACTGAACTACTAGAAAGCCATGGGTTAAATTGAACTGAATTTCACTTCAAACTTAAACCTGAAGTGAGGATTTCAAGGTTGTGTCATTACATAGATACATTAAGCAGTAAACTTCAAAAAAGAGCAATCTTTTTAATCTTTTTGGTCGGAACAAAACTCTCGAACGTACATTAGACCGATTACAAACGAAAAAATAAAAACAAAATTACATAACCAACTAATGACGATTAAAATAAGAAACCTAGAAAAATCCCCAATCACATCGAGTCAAAGGCCATAGCTCTCTCACCACAAAATTGTAAATCGGACGTCAAAACAATGCTCTCACACTCAAAAAATCACAATCCGAATACCCATCCTAAACCCAAATCAGCAACCACTTCGCAACCACTGACAGATAAATGGATTACACATCACCGGAGCTATATCGCAGATCAAGATAACTGATCAAGAAAAAAGAAAACCTCACCAGAAAATTTCAAAAGATAAAAAAGGAAAAAATAAATCTAAAAAATCAGTTGCATGTCAAAAAAGGATATCGAAATCAAGAAAATAAAAGGAACAGATCAAATAAAAAACGAAATGGATTTTCCCAGATTTAGAGAAGAAGGAACAGGAAGTAGAGAAAAATTAGGGATCCTGAAAATAAGAAGAAGATCGAGGGGTAGGACTGGTAAAAATATGGATTCATTTTGAGGTGGAAGAAAGAAGAGACTTACAGTTTAGGGATCGAGAACATAAAAGAATGAGAAAGGAGACAGAGAGAGTTTATGACGATGAGATTGAGAGAAGCGAAGCGCTCAGCGACAGAGAGAGAGAGAGAAGCAAAGGAAACCACAGGAGAGGCCTTTTAAGGGCAGAATCGAAATGTGGAAGCCAGAAGATGTCTTGCTCTTTGTTTGTGTGTGTTGGTTTTGTTTGGATGGTTCTTTTCGGCTGCTGTTATTTTAGTGTGTACTCCTTTCCCATTTTTGCCCTTCAATTTTCTCTTCTTTCCCGATATCTGCCCCTCGTTCTCGTTGGGAACCGATGATTGCCGCGTTGGTGTGTTTTGATTTTGATCATGCGGTCTACATTTGTTCTTGCCGTTGACTTAGTTACGTAGTTGATCAAAACAACCGGTATTTCCACGAGGTCCTTGGATGTGCGGGGCCCCGTCCCCTCATCCGGGCCCAGTTGGATGTTCCATCAGACCAGCTAGGGCCACGTGTTGCTGTCTTTAGTATCGTACGGCCTTGA
>JANVCL010000213.1:8681297-8693124 GCA_026546855.1 Erythroxylum incrassatum | reverse complement strand
TGACTTAGTTACGTAGTTGCTCAAAACAACCGGTATTTCCACGAGGTCCTTGGACGTGCGGGGCCCCGTCCCCTCATCCGGGCCCAGTTGGATGTTCCATCAGACCAGCTAGTGCCACGTGTTGCTGTCTTTAGTATCGGACGGCCTTGATTAGATGAAGGCATTAATCAGTTTTGTCTATTCATATGACACCTCGTCTTTGACAATAGTCAAAATTCTGTTGGTAGGGTTTAAAAAGTGTCAACTTTGTAATTTGAAATAAAATACACCCAATTAAACATAACTATAAAAAAAACAATAGGAATTGAAAAGTCTATTTATAAATTTAAAAAAGGTTACAAGTTGTCTTCTTTATTTTTATCACTCTATTTTTGTAACAAGTTGTTACAAAGAGAAACTTGTAAGAATTATACTAACTTTTTTTTTGGTCATTTGTTTTCAGAAACTATCAAAATTCTTTTTACCAACTGTATCGCTACCAACCCATCAATTCCTTATATTCTCGTCTTTGACAATAAAGGATATGATGTTTGGAGCACTAAAATGAACACTCTCTTCATCTCTTAATACTTATTGGAGTATATAGGGAAAGGTTACAATGCAACATGAGTTACATCTAAGATTCTCAAAGAATATCAAAAGAAAATTGCTAAACATGTTGTAGATAGAAACCACCAAGTCAAAAAAAAGTTTGAGATTTGCTCCAAAAGTGCTATCAATGTACTTTAAATCTATATAGACTCTTTTGAGAAATTTTGAAAGTTCTCTTATAAAAAATAATGAGTTGCTTGATGCATATTCTATAAAGACAACATAAATTATGAGTCAAATGCCAAAGTATGTTAAGGATTTATCTAAATAAAAGGTTGTTAAAAAATGTTAAAGAGTTTCTAGGAGCTAAAGTTAACTAACTATTGATGAGTTTTAGGCTATTTGCACTCGTATGAAGACATGACTATGTGATATAATAATCAAGTTCTAATGGAAAAATGTTTTTTACACTATGGTACAATTATTTAAAGATAATTCTAATGTCTACACTAAGTCAAAACAACAATAATGGTAGGTCATATATAAAGTACTTAAAATATTATAATTGATTACATAAAAACATCATATAATAAGAATAATATAAGTTTAGAAACATAACAACAAGAGTTCATATTAAGGAACATAATAACCAAGTAAAAATGAAACTTGAAATAAAAACACTTACAGTTAAATTTTTATATTTATATTATATATATAGAATTTAGTATATCCATCAAATACTGGAGAAATTAAAAGAAAAGAGAAAAATAGAAAATTTGAAACTTTATTCAATAACATATCCTTTCAAATCACATTGGCTTTAATTTTTATTTAAGACAAAATCCTCTTCACTGAAGAGAGTCTCATTCTCACTATCATTCAAACTCATTGCACCAAACAATATGTTAATACTTTCCATTCATGATTATTTTCCAAGTCAATGTCATCTACAAAAATTAGTTTTTCAGGTTAGTTTTTCAGAAACTCAATCTACTAAAGATCGATATGGTAAAAGCAAATTAGATCTACAGAAATACTTATTCTAGTAAGAGTCTTATAAACAATTAAAATTAAATTATTAAAAATTATGAGAAATTATATTCAACTTGATAATGATAATAATATACCTTTCTCTTAACAACTTAACTCAAGTTGTATAAAAAAACTAAATCATTTAATCTTTTGTGTTCCAATTTATTTATTTTTAGAATAGATAAATTCAAATACGCTCTAATCTCTTTCACGATTAATTGTACTTAGATATTAATTGAGAATGCATAATTAAGTCTTTTCCTTTTTTCTTTCTTATTTTGATAATAAGTACTAGAACGCATCTTCTACTACTAATTTTAGTAGTAGAAGATGCGTTCTTTTACGTATTATAATTAAGTCTTTTCCTTTTTTCTTTCTTATTTTGATACTTTTTAAGTAAAAATTCCATCTTCCATTTCACATTATGGCTAACTTTCTTATAAGAGTTCACATTACCTTTGACTCCCAACTAAACATTTCTTTAATTTGGTGATTCCTCTACCTTTCAAATATTTATTATAGTACAAATAATATGATTCTTCATATCAAGAATCAATCTAGCATAAGTCCAAGTTGAATCATCAAATCTTCCTAAAGAGGTTAAACTATCAAAAGTACGAGAACTTCCCTCCATTTATATGTATAAATAAATAAAGACATACGTCAAAATTGAATTAGCAACTCCATATATGTAAAAACTAGTTTAAATTGTGGAATAGAGAAATCTCTGTATATATGTAAAGTTGATGTTTATAAAAATTCAAAAGTGATTACTTAGCTATAAAATTTAAAAGACATTACTTACTTATAAAAATTTAGAAGTTAGTAATGAGAAGATTAATCATATATAAATAATTGAAAAATAAAATTCATAAAGCTAATGCACTGAAAATGTTATTACCATATTCATGACATATCCATACTGTAGTGACCTCTTACCACAGCGTACATACTGGGACACCCGGAGGTCATTCCAGTACATATCCTACGATAAAGGCAAGCTACGTTCGATTACTACATTTACTTTACATGGCATCATATCATTAATCACTTATAAGCATCAATAGAAAATCACAATATTTTAAAACCAATTTTTTCCTCATTTCATTACATAAAAACCAAAGGTATACATTGTCTCTTTCAAGGCTTACTATATGTACAACATCAAGACCTAGTACAAAAGTACTATATGAAAGAGGAAAATATTCAAAGTCTAACTAATCAATCAAAAAATCCCAATTGACCGACCTTTGAGCCATGACTTTTCTTGCCAATCACATTCTATATGGCTGGTAAAGCCTCTCAGTAGCTAGAGTCATCTCTCAGTTCTGAAAAGACAACGTTGCAATTTTGGTGAGTTTTGCGAACTCAATGAGATAACCATCATCGATGGTTCACTCAACTCATGCAACACATCATTTCACATAACATAAAATCACATATTTGCATAATTGATCATGTATCACATTTTCACTTAAGCATAGGCAATTATGCATTTCAATTAAGCAAACATACTTAACAAAATGCATACGAAATGCTTATGAGACACTTTTCCAATTATTATGTTGTTGTGATCGAGTGCCTGAACTGTCCCATATCCATTTTGGATACCAGGCTTATTAATAACTGTCCCTTATCCTATGAGGATAAAGGGCGCATTTTACATAGTGAACCTTAGGCTCTTAATCACTATCTGAGCTCAAGGCTTTTTTTTTCACACGTTGAGCTTTAAACTCTAATCGTTGGCTACCCTGGTCATAACTGTCATTATTTGATTGTGCATTCATAAATGGAATGCATGTACCACAATTAATCACATTATAAAGCACACAGGTCATTACATTCACATTCAAGCAACACTTCAATATACATTCCACATTTCACAATCATCGGACCTCCTGTCTAGAAATGAACAATTAAACATATTTATTTATAATTTAAATCATAATTTAAGCAAACAATAATTGAGAGAAATCGTCTAGGTTACTCACTAGTTGCTCTCGAAGTTAATGCCTACAAGTTTCGACAACGTCCGGAGGTTGACGTTCCAGTTGCTTCTCTATATCAAACAACTTACACAAATATCACAATTTGTACAATCATAAGTGCTTAATAATGTACATGAATGAAATGAAATATGTACAATGTATGTTCATGACAATCCCGAGTGTCTTACCATCAATTCCATCGCAAAATCATTCTCATATTTAAAACTCATCTAAGTATAATTTATACTTAGGTTTATTCCTCACTAAAACCATTAAAATCACAATTTAGTTCTCATTGAATCACTTTATATTTTTCCAAGACACCCCATTCGGGTCTACTGTTCACGTTCAATCAGAAGGTGAAAATGAGGTAATTTGGTCAAACTCTCTTCTAGAAAAGTGTTCCTATATGTCTTATCTTTCCATTGATACCAAAAGCACTCAATTTTCCTCAGTAATTTGGAAGATATGCCTCAAACATTATCAGGTTGTTCATATTCAAAAACAGTGCAATATGCACAACTTCCATCCAAAAATTCATCATTTTAGAGACTGAATCATAATTCGAATTCTTGAGACAATTTGTAGACCTGTATCTCTAGTTTATTCCAAATCAAAAATCAACTCATTTGAAATTTTATAAGTCCAAATATAATCAAAACACAGAAGTATGTTCAATGGAATAACATCAGTTCATATTGTTTAAGAGCACACTCACTGTGCCCATCCCACTTTTTTCACTCAATCTATCTCAATTCATTTTAGATGGCTATGATTTTTGGTGGAGATGTAGAGCAATGTCTTACGAGTCCAATAGTTCAAGAATTAAGTCATTTTTAGGTCTAGAGAAGAAGTTATAGTCAAAAGAAGCAAGACTGTTCAAAAAAAGGAAAACCTCAAATGCACGATCGTGCTTATGCACGACGGTGCATTTTCCCATTTATCACCAAAGTCACCGTCGTGCATTTCACAATCACCAAAAGTCACCGTCGTGCATATTTTGAACCCCAAAAGTCACTATCGTGCATATTTTGAACCCCAAAAGTCACCGTCGTGCATACTTCTTCTTCTCCACCGACATATCAACTTCAAATCTCCATAACTTTTGATCCAGAACTCCAAAATTTACAAACTTTATATCAATGGAAAGATATAAGAAAGAAGAAAGATCTACAACTTTCATGAAGACTATTTTGTCACGGAAGTTCATATCAAAAATTCAACTCTCTTACTATTCCTTCCCAGAAATTTCCAGATTTCCTTCTCTCAAATCCGACACTTCAAATTTTTATTTCTAGTTTTTCTACTCCGGTCCATTAAAGTCATTTACCATAAATTCATACTACTCCAAAATGTACAAGTTTAACCAAAAATCGTCAAAAGCCAAAAATTCATTTTCAACTTATTCATGCTCTATCACTTTTTTTTTCATTTTTAACTTTTGTTCTCAATCTCCATGTTTCTTGCCAACTTTCATTTAAACACTCATTCTCATCTTAGACCATTATTTTACAATTATTCTTCAACTTAAAAATTCATTTTCTTGATCATCTCTAAAGCTTTCATCAACTCACGTATACACTCATATATATTCATACATGCATCGTGAAGAAATAGAGCATGTATAACCTTTGCATATCTAATTTTCTACCCTAATACTATACATCATTTCATTGCTATTTCAACTCCAAAAACCATTCCACAACACCTGATCACTAACAATCCATCAAATACTAAATTAACACTATAACTAAAATTTCCATCCATCAACACAGTATTCATAATATATATACGTAAATGCCATGATCATGCACTGATAATAAATTTATCAAATTTATTTCATAAATCCATAACTCTAAAGAATTTATTCACTACTTACTTGTTGAAAACTCCAAACGCTTCAACTATCTTCAAGCCTAAACTCCATGCAAAAACACGTATTCTATTGAGAAAAATTGCCCAGTTTCGGTTTTCTTAAGCAAAAAAAGGCAATTAACAATGTGGTAGAGGTGTGAGATGAGGAAAAGCAAAGAAATTCCTTAGAAGGTATTTGATGGAAAACTCTGTGTATTTGAAGAAAATTTGAAGAAGGTTGCTACGAAAGAGATGGAAGCTTATGAAATAACAATAATAACAATAACCCTTTTTTAACTCTCAGATAACTCAAACTTACTTCTAACAATTTATAAAAAAAACTTAACTAAGTGACACTTGTCACTTTCCTAATGCCCAAGTTCTAACTTAGTTTCTTTTGAAACTAACTCCATTTAGCTTTCCTCTTTACAATCCAATTATCTCTAAACTTCTTTTGATTTCTTTTTTCTATTTTCCATAATACTCTATAAATTATGAAAATAAATCCTAATTTCACCAAAATTCACAAATATAAAAATTCTACTAACCAATAGAATTTTCAATATAAATAAATTCAAAAAAATTCACAACATTCCCAACAAATCACAACTCACTCCAATCATACCCGAAATTATTTATAAATGCATGTACAATTATGTTCACGTTCAACAATTTCACTATACGTGTGTACGTGTATGACATATTATGCATGAGCATGAAAATGCATTTCTTATCTCTCATTGATCACTCATATTACTATGTGATGGGATGTTACAACTCTCCCCTCCTTAAAGAAAATTTGTTATCGAAACTCTTTCCTATTTGCTTGAACAGGTGGGGATATTGTCTCCTCATATGCTCCTCTGTCTCTTATGTTGCTTCCTCGATTGAGTGGTTCCTACAAAGGACTTTCACCAATGGAATGACCCGATTCCTCAACTGCTTGATTTGCTGATCGAATCCTCAACATAACTTAAGTTACTAGCAATCTCAATTTCCTAAGTCGGTATCACATGTTTCGGATCCGATCGGTATCTTCAGAGCATGCTCACATGAAATACATTATGCAACTCAGACATCTCATTCGGTAAAGCCAACTTATAGGCCAAAGGTCCTATCCTCTCAATGATCTCATAAGGATCAATGTACCTAGGGCTCAACTTGCCCTTTTTACTGAATCTCAAAACTCCCCTCCAGGGTGACACTCTAAAAAAATACTCTATCTCCCACACTGTACTCCATATCACGTCGGCGTTGATCCACATAACTCTTTTGCCTATCCTGAGCTGCTTTAATTTGGCTTCGAACCAACTTTACCTTATCTACCGTGTCCTGTATCAACTATGGGCCTTCCACCCTTCTCAAGCCCTCTTCATCCCAATATAGTGGCGACCGACATTTTATACCATACAGTGCCTCATACGGTGTCATTATACTACTGTGCTAATGGTTGTTGTATGCAAACTCTATCAATGCCATATACTGATCCCAAGGTCCTTTAAACTCCAATACACAAGCTATGAGCATATCCTCTACAGTCTTGATTGTTCTCTCACTCTGTCCATCTGTTTGAGGATGAAATGTTGTAGTTCAACTTAGTCCCCATAGCAGACTGCAAACTCTTCCAAAATCTCGAAGTAAATCTGGGATCCCTGTCAGATACTATAGACACTAGAACCCCATGTAGTCTCACCACCTCATCCACATATCTCCGGGCCAACTACTCAAGTGACTTATTCTCTCTCACTGGTAAGAAATGGGTCGATTTACTTAATCGGTCCACTATGACCCAGATCGCATCATGTTGCCTCAGAGTCTTAAGCAATCCTATAATAAAGTCCACAGTGATCCGTTCCCATTTTCACTTCAGAATGGGTAACGGATGGAGCTTCCCTACTGGAGCCTAGTGCTCTGCTTTCACCTGCTGGCATGTCATACACTTAGACACATACTCCGCCACTTGCTTTTTCATTCCAGGCCACCAGAAATGTTGCTTCAAGGTGTTATATATCTTGGTAGTACCAAGATGCATAGCATAGGCAGCCATATGAGCTTCCTCAAGTATCTCTTTCCTCAGATCATCCACACTAGGAACACACAATCTCTGTCTCAACCATAAAGTCTCATCCCTTAATTCAAACTCAGAATCTGGATTTGCCTTCACTTTCTCCATAAGCTTCACTATATTAGGATCTTTGCCCTGGATTTTCTTGATTATGTCAAGTAGCATCGGTCTCAACTTTAATGTTGCAATTAGTGCCTCATCTTGCTCTAGGTTCAGCTCCACATTCAAAGCTCTCATCTGTATCAGATTTGGTAGCCTAGATAAATGAATCTGAGCTATACTGATATTAGACTTCCGGCTCAAAGCATTTGCCACCACATTAGCTTTCGCTGGGTGGTTCTCAATAGTGCAGTCATAATCTTTTAGTAACTCAACCCATCTCCTCTGCCTCAAATTCAACTCCTTTTGACTCAGCAAATACCTTAGACTTTTATGATCAGTGAATATATGGAAAGTCTCTCCATATAAATAATGTCTCCAAATTTTTAGAGCAAAGACCACTGCAAATAGCTCTAAATCATGTACTAGATAATTGATCTCGTGAGACCTTAATTGTCTCGATGCATAAGCAATCACCTTGCCATGCTGCATCAGTACACACCCCAATCCTTTATGCGACACATCACTATAGACCACATAGCCTCCAGTCCCTGATGGAATAGTCAACACTGGTGCAGTAGTTAATCGATGTTTCAGCTCCTCAAAGCTCTTATGACACTCCTCATTCCATCTGAACACTACATTCTTCCTTAGAAGCTTTGTCAGAGGGGTCAAGATTAAAGAAAACACTACATTCACTGTCACCTGATTCAGTTGTCTATAATTGATACACAACCTCAAAGTCCCATACTTCTTCTTCACAAATAGCACTGGAGCTCCTCAAAGTGAAACACTGGGCCTTATAAAGCCCTTTTCCAGCAACTCCTGAAGCTAAGTCTTCAACTCTTTCAGTTCCATAGGTGCCATTCTATATGGAGGAATGGATATAGGAGCAGCACCTGGAACTAGATCAATTGTGAACTATGTTTCCCGATCTGGTGGTAAACCAGGTAACTCTTCGAGAAACACATCCAGGAACTCCCTAACCACTGGGATGTCCTGTACACTCTACTCAACCCTAGTGTCAATAATGTGGGCCAAATAAGCCTCACATCCTCCCCACATCAACCTCAATACACTCATGAAAGACATCATCCTAGCTAGCACTGCCTGACTAACTCCTCTAAATACTGCCCTCAGCTGACCAGGAGATTCCAGTACTACCTCCTTGGTGTAGCAGTTCATGATGGCCCTATGGGCAGTGAGCCAATCCATGCCTAGGATAACATTTATCTCCCTCAACTGTAGTATGATAAGGTTGGCCTCCAATATTGCTTGATCAATCCTAATCAAGCATCCCTTGCACACCTCCCCTATAACTGTAGTACTACCTAATGGCGTACTCACCTATAATCCATACTGTAGAGACTCCCTATCACAATGTATTCTACATTCCAAATGCAATTCGATAAAGGAGTGTGTGGATCCTGGATCTAGCAGTGCAAATTTTTTGAAATCATAAATAAGAAACGCACCAGGTGAGTCTTGGGCCTCTTGCCTAGTTATGGCATAGACCCGAGCCTGAGATTGTGGTCGACTGCCCCTCTCCTCTGTCCTCATAACCAAACTCTCAGCTCTCCCTCTGCCTCTACCTCGACCTCTCTGTCCAGATCCACTACCTCTGCTCTGTTGAACTGTAGTGTTACTCCCAGATTGCCCACTGATAATAGACTGAGCCCCCAAAGTAGCAGGGCAATCTCTGATCTGGTGGTCCATAGAGCCGCATTTGAGGCAAGCTCTAGTTAGTCTCCAAAACTCACCACCATGCCTCTTCTCACAGTGCTCACAAACTGGAATCTGATTCTGAGTTATACCCCTTCCACTGCCAGTTTGTGAAAATCTACCCCTCTACCCAAATCCTGACTGCCTGGAGCCACCTGATAGTCTGACTGTTATGTTTTGGCGCTTACTATAGCTCTTGCCAGAACTGCACTGACTCTCACTAGGCCTCTTTCCTCTAGACCCTTACCTAGTCTTAGCTTATTTCTCTCTCATCAGTTGTTCAATTCTACCTATATCTGATCGTGCCAACCTTGTTCTGATCTCCATATTCATCCCATTCTCAAATCTCCTACACTTGTCCTCCTTTGTAGGAATTAGAGCTGTAGCATAACCCATCAATTCATTGAATCGAACCTCATAATTAGCCACTGACATCCTACTTTGCTTTAATTCCAAGAACTCCTGTATCTTTATGTCCAAATAGATCTTGGGCATGTAATTTTCTCTGAAGACCCGCAGAAAGTCTTCCCACTTCAACTGGCAAGTCTTGGTGGTACTATCCAGAATAGTCTTCCACCATTGATATGCTGGGCCCTGCAACAGAGACACTGCATAATTGAACCTCTCATCAGGCTTGCAGTCCATCTGATCAAATACTCTTTCGGTCCTCTCTAGCCATCCATCTGCCTCAGTAGGGGTCTGTGCTGCCATAGAAGTCCACAGTTCCCTGCTTCCGCAGCCTATCATACCTCCTCTCCCTTCTCTCGGGAACTATAGGAGGCATCTCTTCTGATCAAGGCACTGAGGACTCCCTACTGGCTCTTACCGATCCTTGGTTAGCTGGTTGATCAATCTGATCACCTAGAGCAGATGACCTATAACAAATAATAATTTCAATCATTATCTGCATTTCTCAACATATTTCATGCTTAACATTCTATATGTCCCAACAAATGCCAACCATGCTCTGATACCACCTAAATGTAGCGCGTCCTTAATTTAGGATACACACCGGGATGCCCGGAGGTCATTCCGGTACATATCCTACGATAAAGGCAAGCTACGTTCTATCACTACATTCACTTCATGTGGCATAATATCATTACTTGCTTATAAAGCATCATAAGAAAATCGCTATATATATTTTTTTCTTTAAACAATTTTTCCTCATTTCATTTCTCAAAAATCGAAAGTCTACACTGTCTTTCTACCTTTACAACAAGTACATCTACAAAATCTAGTACATAAGTACTACATGAATGAAGAAGATATGTACAATCTAACTAAGCCATTCAAAATCCCAACTGACAGACCTTTTAGCCATGACTCCTCTTGCCAAAATACAATCTACACGGCTATAGAGCCTCTCAATAGCTAGAGTCGTCTCAGTCCTGAAAAGACAACGTTGTAATTTTGGTGAGTTTTACGAACTCAATGAGGTAACCATCATTGATGGTTCACTCAATTCATGCAAGACAACATTTCATATAACAAATATTTCACAATTTTGCACTTTAGATAAGTATCACATTTTCACGTAAGCATAAGCAATTCTGCATTTCGATTAATCAAACACACTTAACAAAATGCATATGAAATGCTTATGAGACACCTTTTTTTTCAATTATTATGTTGTTGTGACCGAGTGCCTAAACTGTTCCTTATAGGGTTCATTATACGTTGAGCCAAAGGCTTTGATTCACTTTTTAGCTCGAGGCTCAGTTTCATTCATTGAGCTTTAAGCTCTAATCGGTGGCTACTCAGGTCATAACTGCCATTATCTGATCATGCATTCATGGATGGAATGCACGTACCACAATCAATCAGAGTATAAAACACATAGGTGTCATATTCACATTCAAGCAGCACTTTAATATCTCATTCCACAATGCCCAGT
The DNA here is from genome assembly GCA_026546855.1 of Erythroxylum incrassatum. Classification (NCBI taxonomy): domain Eukaryota; kingdom Viridiplantae; phylum Streptophyta; class Magnoliopsida; order Malpighiales; family Erythroxylaceae; genus Erythroxylum; species Erythroxylum incrassatum. Next base: position 8,681,936 of record JANVCL010000213.1, on the reverse strand, counting down.
CATCGGACCTTCTGTCCGGAATGCACAATCAAATACATCCATTTATCATTCATAACATAATCATAAGCAAATAATTATTGAGAGAAATCGTTTAGGTTACTCACAAATTTCTCCCGAAGCTAATGCTTGGAAGATCCGGCAACGTCTAGAGGTTGACGTTCTAGTTGTTCCTGTATAACAAATAATGTACACAATATCACATGTTGCTCAGTCATAAGTATTCAATAATGCATATGCATGAAATGGCATATGTACAGTGCTTGTTCATGAAAAATGCTGGGTATTAACCAACAATTTCTTCATCCCATAAGTAGGCCCATGTCTCTAGTTTACCACACCTAAAAAATCTTCTCATTTGGATCAGTAGAACTCTAGAAATCACCAAAATACTAAAATATGTTCAGTGTGAAAAACACCAATTTATACTACTTAAGAGCACTCTCACTGAACCCGTCCCATTCTTTTCACTCAATCTACCTCCATTCATTTCAGATATCTATGATTCGTGGTGGAGATGTAGATCAATGTCTTACGAATCCAATGGTTCAAGTATCAAGTCATTTGGTGTTAGTAGTGTGCCCTAGGCCAATGGACATATGTGATTCATGTATTAACATTATGATTTGTTAATAATATATT
>JANVCL010000213.1:8663890-8674181 GCA_026546855.1 Erythroxylum incrassatum | reverse complement strand
CTGATCATTGAAACTGTTTTGATTGTGCTGCATTGAAAACAATGTGTTATCGACTTTTAATCTTATTGGGCCCAAATAGAAAATGGACTTCTGTCTATGTTAGTGTTTCAAAAAAAATTTATACCAGTTTGCGAATGACTGACTGTTCTAGCATGCTACCTTCGCGGGCACGGACTCGGATATCACCGTCGATGTCGGGTTCGGATCTTGCGGAAGTGGGGTGCTACAGTATTTTATCCACAACCGAAGTTGTTCAATCTGGAAAATTTAAATTAGCCCCATCGGACCAAGCTCTATCAACCACCTCACAAAGATCAGGCTCAGATAGCCAAGAATTATCAAACTGAAACTGCCGGTGAACCCCACCCGAACCTAGACTAGCAGTTTCAATCAATAATGGATAATGGTCTGAAATTGGAGCAACTAGGACTGAACAAATAGCATCCCTAAATAAAGAACTCCACTTGGTATTAGAACAAGCTCTATCAAGCTTCTCCTTAACACAAGATGTAGAGCCTGCCCTGTAAGTGTATGAGAAAGACGAACCCACATGCATAATATCATAAAGATGAGCATTACACAATGCATTTCGGAGGCCAGAAATTAAATGAGAAGACTGAGGATTTCCAACCCAATTTTTCATACGATGCAGCAATGTCGTTAAAATCACCACAACATAACTAAGGAAGCTAGCTCCTTACTGTCAAAGCTCTTAATAAGTTCCAAGAAGCCTGTCTCCTAGTATTCTCCGGAAAGCCATAAAAGCCAATCAGTTGCAATTGGTCATTACCGGTTCCAATCACACAATCAATAAAATTTGAAGAGTAAACTGAGACCTGAAGCTGAATATCAGTCACCCACAAAATAAAAAGACCATCTCCAATCCCAATACTATCTACAAAAAAACAATTTGCAAATCTAAGCTGACTACGTAACTCTTCCGTTCGCACACCATGTACTTTAGTTTCCATAAAAAACAATACTGTCGGTCTATAACTTCGAACAAGCTCCGAAGAGCACAAACCATAGAGGGATTCCCCGCACCTCTACAGTTCCAACTCGACCGCTGGTTTAAAAGTGTTACTTGTTACTGAATCCTTAGAGTTAGAAATAGAAACTGTAACAGAGTTGGTTTTGAACCTGGCTCTTTTTTTCCCATCATCATGTTTGTCTATTGGATCATCTTCACTAAAGCTCATTTGAAGTCTGCTAACCCTCACTATTCTTGTCCATATCCATACTGCCTGCATCTGATTCCCTCCCATCCACATTCAAATTTGCTCCTAGGAAGGAAATGAGAAAAAGTTGGGATGGCAATTTATTTTCCAAATTTGTTCCCGCAGTTTTAGGTCCTAATTGCAATCTTGTTCCATCAATTCCGAATCTCAACCAAGAGCTCGACGGGCAATTATTTCAACGAGGAATTGCCCGGAGGTTTTCACTCCAAAGAGATTGTAGGTCTTCCTTCTTGTGATGGAGGAGAGGATCTCAGAAAGAATCAATATAGCTTAGCTTGCCACAAAAGTAACACAAAATCTAAATCCTCTGATATCTAAACGTGGCATAGAAAGGATTGCCAACAAAATCAACTAATTTCTTCTTCCTCTTCAGAGAGTTTCGAATGTCCATACAAACCCTAAGTTTCATGAACGAATCCTCCCCATCAATATTAAGATGAGTAGTATCATACTCTAAAAAAGAGCCAATAAAATTACCCAACGAAGACGCCATTGTTTCATTCATAAACCCCCGCTTCAAATCACAAACCTCAACCCAGACATCAACATGCAGTAGCGGAATAAGAAGGGGATCTTCCCCTGGTTTCATCGTGCTAAAAACTAGAAGATGCTTGTTGAACAACCAAGGAGCCCCCAAAATAACACGTTCAAGATCAACAGCGTTAAAGAACTTGAACAGGTACCGTTTTGCTCCCAAATAAAAAATTGAAATAACCCCCCAATGGATGCCAGAGATCTGCAAACACTTCTCTCATCGATTGAAAATTATTCGATTGTATGTTAGAAACATACCGACCAAACAGAATTCATGTGACACCGGCGCAGACGATTCAAAATGCTTGATAATCAGTTTCTGATTCTCCTCATCCGAAAGAGAAAGATGATTAAAATTCAAACTCCATAGCAAAAGATAGATAAAACTCTAGAATTTAGGTAGGAACGAACTCATGCACAAAACCTACGAAAAGAGTGGTTGCTTTTGTACAAAAATCTATGAATAACGAAATCTTATCATTATCATTTACTGTGTATTTAAAAATGTTCTTAAGTTTAATAAATAAGTGTTTTCTACTTTTTACAACTCAATTGCCGTTTCTTTTGTCATACAGACATTATTTGATCCAGTTGTTGGGTGAATAAGTAGACGAAAATGGATCCTGCAAAACAAGTGGAGTGGACGTACTTTTGTGGGGTTCTGTTGCTGTCTGACAGAGTCTGGATAAAACTACAGGATATCCAATCCAACCAGCCACAAAGGGACAAGGTTTGTTCGGTTTTAAGATACCTTCAATGTATTTCTGTATTAGCTTCGAATGTCATGCAAAAATTTCATAGTAGGCCAATGCAGAAGGGGATGATACATGACAGCTTTGGAATGCTCCATAGCTTATCCCGGTCCCGTTGTTTCTATCACCCCCACAGCGATAAGATTGATGAATAATATCCCCTCAAGCAAAGAATTGAGTAGCTCGTATTAAAAGGAGGAGAAGGATCTTAGTACTAGTTCTGTTGGCTAGCTTATCTACAACAAGCATTGCATTTAAGAATGAATAGTATTGGGGCAGTTATAGAGTCTAAGACTGATGTTATTTAATCGAGAATGACGAGTAACAAGCATTCTTTCAGGCATTTTTCCCTTCCCATTCATCATATCCGAAACAAAAGCAAAAGCAGCACCCACCCAACAACAGCCCATAACTAAATCTTCTCGAGGCTATGAACAGCAAAAGGTTGAGGCGCGCACAGATTTCTCCTTTGTTCCTTATAATTGCTTATGCTTCAGCAAATCTGGATTACAACAGTGACATGGCAAAAATCAATTCCGTTCTCAAAAAGTCAAAGATTTCCACTGATAATCAATCAGTCAGAAAGGTATGCTGAACTATGAGATTACCCTAATTCAGACAGCTTGAGATGGGCTTCAGAATAATCTGTGAAGAAAGCATCCTCATCCTACAGAGACCAAGAGCGGTCACAGAGTCAGAACCATATAAGCAACAAATAACTTTAATACACCACAAAAAGAATGATCAGGAGTGCTCTGGAGCTTAAATCAAAGAAGAAATTCACCGCAGCATATTTGTCAACAAATGGACGGAAAACAGGGTCAGAAAGAAGAGCCTTATCAGATGGCAGTTGCAAGAGGCCTTCCTTCTCTCCACTCAAGAGCTCCCTAACAAATTAAATATAGAGAGTATTAGGATCCTAAATATTTTTCCCCAAGCAAGTTAAACGATTTATAAACACAAACATTAAAACATAAGTAATCAAGAAAGGGAAATATCTGGCTCACTTGAAGTAGGTGTTGTCAAAGTAGAGGGGATTAACGGTCCAAGGACCCTCAAAACCAGAGCGTTCCTTGTGGCAGCGACCCTGAAGTAATCGTACAAAAACTCAAGTCTACCCAGTAAGAACGAACATGAATGGAAGCTTCGAAAAAGAAAATAACTGACAATGGTCAACATCTACGTCACCTACCAGGGTGTGGCCACCAGAGAGAGCAACAATATCCTTGTCACTTAAACCCATGTGACCAAACACATCTCTCAAGTGGTCAGAACCTGCAGCAGAAGGCAGCAGATTGGTGCTTAGGTCATTTGGACTAGAAACAATCTAATTTCAAATCGTCTGACTAAACAAAAGCACCAATGCAGCAAACTTAGTGACCTTTAGTAGCATCAGGAAGGCGACCTTCAGGAGGTGGCTCGGGCTTGTCCTGAGATAAGAATATTATTTCTTAGCATAAATAGAACAAAATCTCACCAGTCACGAACCAAAATCAAATAACATAGTACAGAACTATCACAACATTCAAATTATTGGCAATTATATCTTATTTATTAACTCAAGTTCACCTAAGCCAAAATCACAGAACATAATGCAGAATCATCGATATAATCCTGTACCTAACTACGTCTTCACCGTCCCCTATTATAAACCAAACATAAGGATGATGATTAATTTTAACTAAAAGCCCTCGCCTACCTCCCTTCCTGGGTGGAATGGAATCTCGGGTCCACCAGTGACCTCCACGGCAACAATACCAGCGAGCTAGAAACAGTGCAGGACGAAGCCATTAAATTATTGCATCGGTCAATCTAGAAATTAGATGATATGACATGCACAAAAAGATTGTGAATAACGCAGTGAAGAAAATGAAACAGTACCTGATAGAAGTCGGCGTAAGAGAGAATAGGGAACTGCCCCTTGATGGGCTCGAGGAGTCTCACAGCAATATCAAGCCCGTTGTTGGCTCCGTGAGCTAGCTCTGCTGGGTGTCTTATGGTGCCGAATGGCCCTCCCGTCTTGGAATGCACATCGTAGGTCCCAGCTGAGTGCCATCTGAATATCGCCAATCCACGCAATTACTTCTAAAAGTAAACCAAAACAAACAAACGGTGAGAGTGAGAGTGAGAGTGAGCGATGATCATACGCAAGACGAAGCATGATGGGAGCACAGTTCTTCTCGGCGATCAGGCCTCTGAGCTTCTTCTTGGCCTTGTCAACGGCCTTCTTGTAATCTTCGCTCACTGTAGGGTAGTTCTTCGTCATTTTCGTTCCTTCGTTGTTTCTGTCACAACACAACTCCATCTTAGATCTAATTAACAAACCCATTTATCAAAGCAAAGTACTTCAGAACGAATCAAACAAGAAATATAACACCATTTCCTGTCCAGAACTGATCTAAAAGAGAGTGGCGGCATCGAACCTTTGGAAATGAAGAGTTATGCGTGAGACTGACACGAGTAGAGCACAAACTCTATCTCCAGTTGAGCAAAATATAAGGGGCTTGGAGGGTTAGAATGTTAGAAGTAAATCCTTTGTGGCCGTTGGATCGAGATGATCTCAAGGCTGCAAATATGAGATGTACGGTCAGGCCAATGGATCGGGTGAAAATGAAACCAAGATTATTAGGCCGAATGAAACAAAATGGAATTTAGGAAGAAAAAGTGCCATGTGTGCGCTTTTATCTTCAAGGTGACCTAAACCAACCCCCTGTATCGAGACATTTTCAAAAACGGCTTTGCTACGGTGCAGTCGAGTTTACTCTTTTTCATGGCTTTGGAGAGCAGAGATTGAAGTGTGTGATATTACGACGACGTGGCTGTAACTGTATTCTTCTTCAATGACAGTCCGTCATTCTTTATGATTGGATGGGAATCATAATTGTGCTACTGCTTTTAGGGTGATATTTTGGTGGTAAAATTACTGGGATTAGTTTCCAAACAGATCTTCCTCTCTCCTTATTTTTTTAGATATCTACCATAACCTCTTTTTAAAATATATAATTTTGTATTTTAATTTAGAAAATATTAAAAGTTTGCAATTTTATGTATTTTAATAAAAATTTAGTTTCATATAAAGTTTTATAGTTACATTTTCAAATTTTAAAGAAAGAACTATATAATTTGTTTCACAATTTATCATTTTTATTTATTATTTATAATACATATCATAGATATAATATTATCTATTTTATATTTCAATTTATAATACATTTTATTTTAAATCTTCTATTTGAGAGTGAGCTTGGGAATAATTGATAAAGTTATTTTTTATGATCATAATAATAGATTTAATTCAAGAAAATGTTCTTTTTATAAAAGTACAAAGCGAAAGATACGTATGTTATAATTATTATCAAATTTTCGTAAAGTTAGGAGTCTTATATAACGAGTACGTTGACTATTTTATTCTAAACCTTCTATTAATCAATTTAAAGTTTTGTTTTAATTATATAAAAACAATTTTTGTACACTATTTTAAACATGAATGTATTTTCTTAAAATAATGTGAAGTTAAATTACATATAATTACCATCGATTAAAATTTTCTGACAGGAAGGATTCCATGCTAATACAAGGGTGAAAACTGAATATAATGAAGTTTTATTTTGAATTATTGCATGTTTCCTTCGTGGACAATTCATGAAGAGTCTTACCAAATGTATTCATTTATGTTTAGTGCAAAAGAAGGAAGGATGCAAGAGAAACAGATAAGGAACGGCTGCAGCAAATGGAAACGATAAAAGGGATGCTTTTGTGATTTCAACTGTTTTCAAAATTGAGGTAATTTAAACAAATCTTGGAAAATATCAATTTCTTCATCTCCGGTGTGAATGCTTTTGGTTGCCCAAGATTCCATGCCAAGCTTTGATAAAGTCACAACAAAAATTCAGGCATTTTCTTTCCCCGGCTCAATTTGATTGGTCGGTGAAATGCACATATCCTGTCACGGCCCCCTATCTTATCATTCCCGTTTCAATTACACTGAAAATTCGAGGTACAATAACCAATGATGGCGTGCCGCGTAGATAGAATAGCCTTTTTAAAACAACGACCGTAGGGCCTGTTTTCTTCCACTTGATTTGTACAACATTAATTAACGAAAATCAACTATAGCTCGGGGCAGGTTGAGGCATATTTTATTATTTTTTTGAAAAATGAGGCATATTTTATTATTGGAAAAAGGATACGCTCTATGTTTTTAAAATGTAATGATAGACTTTCTTTGTCGTTAGTAAATTTCATTAGTTATTAATTAATTTTATCAGCAGTTAATTTATAGTAAACTATATTAGCTAAAGTGAGTAATGAATAATATCAATTATTTATTAAAATCTTTTAATAAAATTAACTGTTTAGTATTAATTATTTATGTGCAAAATTTTTTACGAGGACATAAATTTAAAAAATTTATAAGGACATAAATATTATATATTATTATTTTATTAAATATTTTTGTAAAAATTTAGATTTTCAATCCTAATAGTTAGTAATAAAATTAAATAAAAAAGTAAATTTACTAATTGTAGTTAAGTAATTTATCTAAATTATATAATTTTTGAATTAATGCATACATTTAAAAAATATAAAATAATATACTCCAATACATATGAGAAATAATTAGCATTGAATGCTTTGATACTTGTTAATAAACTAATAAAAAATGAGAGGGACAGCGAGTACAAGAATTAAGAGGCCGCTGGATTGTAGCGTGGAAAAAGAGGTGGAGAAGATCTGAGCGGAGACAATCGTCATTGTCAAAAATTTAAAGGCAAAATGCTGATATTTTGGAGCTTTTTAAAAATCAGCTACTTAGGTTGATTGGTTGAATAAACTAACCTACTGGTTGATGTCCAAATAAATATATTAATTGTTTGACATAATCAAATAGCCAATACCTTTCAAAACGTTAAAATATAGCTGATAAGCCATTAACTAAATAGGCCCATAATATGTTATTATCACTCTTTTCCAACGATTTTAAAACCAGATTGAACTGCTCGATTCGACTGAAACAAATACAAAGTGGCTTGATTTTGCTCCAGTTTGTGTTTATAAACCTTTGGAGAAAAAACCGACCAGTTACGTAATAAACAAACTGATTTTGTTGAGGAAACTATCGACCATTTTCTTGAGAAAAAATTGGTTTTAAAAAAATCGGTTAAGTAATAAACTTTGAAAATCTATCAGCGTCTACCTGACTTGGGATCAGTGTTTTAGTTACGTTACCGTACCAGCAGGTGTGGGATCAGTGTTTTAGTTATGGTACCGGCCAATATGTATCGTTTTAGCTGGAAACTAATACAGGTAAAAAATATTAGTCGGTATCGGTTAATTTCGTCGGTACCGACCGGTATTTAAAATACAGGTCAAATATTGGTCAATACAGAAAATTTTAAAAAATTGAGGATTTTTTTTCAAAATTTTACAAAATTTCCCTCCCTCCTACCTCTCCTTACCCTCCCTTTTTTACAAAATTTTTAAAATAATAATAAATATTTTATTACTAATAATAATTATCAATTAAATAAAACTTAAAATAAATTATTTTTATTTTTATTACTAATAAATTATTTTTATTCAAATTAATTTTAATATTTTATATAATATTTATTAATAAATACTAATATAAATAAGAAATAAATAATTTAAAATTATTATTTATAAACAGATATTTATTTATATATTTTCAGTTATTAAATCAAAATTTATATATTTTATAATTATATTTTAAAATTAATTATATTTATTAAAAGTTATTAAAAATTTAGGAAAAATTTTATAAATTTAAAAAATATTTTTTTTATTATTGTAATATTTTAAATACTTTGTATTATTCTTAATTTTATAATTGTATGATGATAATTGTCTTTATTTATATTAATTGTGGTTATTATTTTTTATGTAAAATATTTAAATATTATTGTTATTTCATATTAATTGTCATTATTGTTTATTATTAAGATTTTTGAAAACATGATTGATGTAAACAATAAACTAGTAAAGTATACAGTACAACTGTATAATATACCAATATGGGACTATTTTGCAATTTCAAAAAATTTTAGGGACTATTTCATAAATTTTAAAAAAATTTCAAAACGGTACCCGGTACTAATCGATATCGGTATAGTTCCGTTCTAAAACTCAATCCGGTACCGAGCCCGGTACGGTATTCATAACATTGCTTTTAGTCCATGTCTCTTAGTAATTGCATCACGAAGAACTCGACCATCAGCTACTGACCCTTCCCAACCAGGGAGAACATAAACAAATTGTATGTCAGGTCTGCACACACCTAACACATTTGTTTGCCTTATCTTTAATTGGCACATTAACCCTAACATATGTCCCATTTAGAGCGTCTCAGTAATTCTAAAATTGAAATGAAATAAAAAATAATGAGAAACTTTAATCACATTCACTCTATAGACTTTTAAAAGTAACAAGGTGATTATCTACCTTAAACCACATCTACCGATGGTCTGAAGAGTTTGTTGGTATGGGCATAGGTTTCTTAAACAAAAGATCTTGCAAATGTATCACTGCATTTAGGATATTATGAAAACACCGACTAATTGTTTCACCTGACCTTCTAAAATTTTTCCTAATAACTCAATTTTTAACACGATGAGCAATAATTTGTAAAAAAATTGCTACGTATTTATCAATAATCATGTTTTTTGTTGACTTTATTCCTCCTAGACTTTCTATCATTTCACATAGTTTTTTAAAAAAACTTGCCTTTTCATTTTAACCATTAAAATACATGACTCATAATTGTCATGCATAATTTGCCTCATATAATCTTAATTTACATAAAAATTTAGAAAATAACATCTAACCCTTGGCCTATAATTATATAAAGAAGCCTCCAATGTCAACAAACTGAATAGTGAACTAACAACATTACACAACTGCAACCATACAGTCAAGATAATCACAATCTTTTTTGTTCTTTCTGCATTTTTACGTAAACTCAAATTGAAACGAGTCTAATGTATTTACATAAATTTATTCAAACAATGTAAAATGTAAGAGAACAATTATCAATAATTGAAAACAATTGAAGGCATAAAGTAAAGTAAGAGAGAAAAGAGAAGATAATATAGAGCAACATAATGAGCTATACAATAAACATGGATTTATGCTTTAACAGGAGTGCAAAACTTAGAAGGTATTATATAAGTCAAATTGTGAACAACTTGATAGTTTTCAATTCAATTAAAATAATAGTTCAAAAAACAAATGTGTTGAACCATGATTGCTTATCTTATCAATTATTGAATCAATGACTAACAAGCAACTATTAAGATTAACTTGAGAAAGAAAAAGTGAAAGAGAAAAAGAATAAGGAGAATAAACTTAAGTGACTTTAATGATGAAAAGAAGAAGGAAAAAAAAGGAATATTGAAAATTTATTATTGTGTTATTTGATAAGCTTATTATTATGTTATTTTAATTAATAATTGGTTTTCAAACCCTCGAAAACGATAACGAGATGTTTGGTTCAATGGAATAACAATTCTATTCCTAGCATATTCCTAATATATTACTAAACCTGTGTTTGGTTAAAAACAAACACAGAATAGGCAATGATCAGGAATATTTATTTTTAAAATTTGAGAAATGGATAAAACTACTCCCTACTTATCTTTATCTATTCTATGAATTACTATTCTTCTTCAAGACAAATTTATCCCTCTCCCATTAAGCCTCTCGAAACTTTTCCTTCTTTGACATTTGAAACTTTTTCAAGCCTCCTCC
>JANVCL010000213.1:8624885-8640768 GCA_026546855.1 Erythroxylum incrassatum | reverse complement strand
TTTCTTTACTCATGAATAATCATCAAAAATCCTCATTTAATAGCCTTAGCTTACAAAAAGATTCGGGGTCCAACAATAGTACTGTATCTTTATCATTGTGATTGCATGCATTAAAGACCGCTGCGTATCTGCTTAATAGGATTCCTAATAAGGCAGTTCCTAAGACATCTTATGATCTGTGGAAAGGAAAGAAACCTAGTTTACAACACCTTCACATTTGGGATTGTCCAGCAGAAGTAAGGCTGTATAATCCAGATAAAAAGAAGTTTGATGCGAGAACCGTTAGTGGTTATTTCATCTGCTATCCCGAAAAGTCAACGGAGTATAGATTTTGTTGTCCTAATCATAGTACGAGAATAGTTAAGTATGGTAAAGCTCGGTTCATTGAGAATGATCCAATTAGTGAAAATGGAGAACCGAAAAAAATGGATATTCAAAAGTGTAGTAGAAACTACTACATCAAATGTGATCCCACCGGTTGTTAATCCTTTTGTTCCATCACAGATATGCAATATACCAGAATAACAAATTAATGTTTCAATTCTACAAATTAAACATATTAATAAGAACCATCTAATGATGTTCAAGTTACAAATGATCTAGTGATGCCACAAGAAGTAGCATTATGAAGGTCTGTAAGGCAAAGAAGACTAGCTATTTCCAGTAACTATGAAGTTTACTCACTTGATCATGAATGTGACTTAAGCATTAATTAGGATCCAGTCTCGTTCAAACAAGGCATAGAATGTAGCAATTTTGAAAAATGGTTCAATGATATAAAAGAAGAGTTGAATCAATGGATGATATATAACAATGTATGGGAATTAGTTAAGTTGCCGGAAGGTGCAAAGCAAGTGGGTTGTAACTGGGTCTTTAAGACCAAACGTGACTCACAAGGTAACATTGAAAGGTATAAGCCAGACTTGTTGCCAAAGGTTACTCAAAAGGATGGCAATGACTATAAAGAGACCTTCTCTCCAGTATCAAAGAATGACTCTTTAAGAATTATTATGGCCTTGGTGGCTCATTATGATTTAGAGCTTCACCAAATGGACGTAAAGACTGCTTTTCTAAATGGTGACTTGGAAGAAGAAGTTTATATGGATCAACCGGAAGGTTTTCATGACCACAGGAAAGGAATGATTAGTGTGTAAATTAAAGAAGTCAATATATGGACTAAAACAAGCTTCCCGACAATGGTATCTTAAGTTTAATGATATCATTACATCTTATGATTTTGTAGAAAACACCGTCGATCAGTGTATATATATGAAGGTTAGTGGGAGCAAGTTCATTATATTAGTCTTATATATTGATGATATCTTTCTTGCTGCTAATAATATGATTTTGTTAGATGATGTAAAGAATTTTCTCTATAATAATTTCGAAATGAAAAATATAGATGAGGCATCCCATGTGATAGGAATTGAATTATTCTGTGATAGATCACAAGGATTGTTAGGATTATCTCATAAAGGTCATATCGAGAAAGTATTAGAAAGATTTAAAATGGAAAAGTGCTCCGCAAGAATAGTTCCAATTCAAAAAGGAGACAAATTTAATCAAATGCAATGTCCACGAAACGATTTGGAATGTAAGGAAATAGAGTTTATTCCTTATGTGTCAGTAGTTGGGAGCTTAATGTATGCTCAAACATGCACTCGGCCAGATATGAGTTTTCTGTCAGAATGCTAGGTCGATATCAAAGCAATCCTGGAATGGACTACTGGAAAACTGCAAAGAAAGTTCTTAGATATTTATAAGGCACAAAGGACTATATGCTCACATATAGAAAATCAATTCATCTCAAAGTGATAGGTTACTCGGATTTAGACTATGCCGATTGTGTAAACTTACAAAAATCTACATTCGGTTATATGTTCCTATTTGCTGAAGGAGTAGTTTCGTGAAAAAGTGGAAAGTAGTCTGTCATTGATTGCTACTTCCACTATGGAGGCTGAATTTGTGGTGTGCCTTGAGGTCACGGCTCATAGATTGTGGTTGCGGAACTTTATCTTAGTTCTAGGCCATTGTTGACAGTATTAATAGACCGTTAAGAACTTATTGTGATAATTCCGCAACCATTTTCTTCTTTAAGAATGACAAGTATTCAAAGGGTGCGAAACACATGAATTTGAAGTATTTGTCTGTGAAAGAAGAAGTGTAAAAACATAAAGTATCAATTGAGCATATTGGTACCGATCTAATGATAGCGAATCCATTAATTAAAGGCTTACCACCTAAAACAATTATTGGCCATGTTGAACGAATGGGTATTATAGATGTCCTTGTTAGCATAACGTTCTGACATGTATATATACATATAATTGTTTTGCTCAAATTGTTATGATACTTGTGAATTCAATTACAGTCATATTTTTGCTCACTTACTTATTATACATATTATGTTGTATACATTAATTAGTTATGTGAGATAACAATTACAAAATTACTCATTTAAAGTTTTATGAGTTGAGTTGATTATGTGATACATGGAAGGAATCATGTTGTATAACTTGTGACCGCCATGATCTCATCATCTTAATTCAATTAAGGATTACTTGATCGATTCTATTTATTGTGTGCACTTTAAGTTTTATTGTTGAATCACTAAGTCGTAATATGAGCCAAGTGAGAGATTGTTAGATTATTTAATGGCCCATTTCACTTATAGATTGGAGTCTAATGAATAGAGCTCAAGATAATGGTTATTGGAGATTAAAGTCTTGATCTCAAATGGGTCTAAGACCCTTTCCCTCTCTCTTTTAAAAATCAACATGATGGTTAGTTGTTTATAAAAGTTTTAGAAAATTATCAAAGAGGTTTCTGAACTATTGAGGAAACTAATAAAAAAAGATAAGGCAGAGAGGGAATCAATTCTTACAAATACTATCATGGATTCAGGTATGATTTAATAATTCAATCCATAAATGTCTTACAAAACCTAGCTGCTGCAGAGAATCAGAGAGTTTTGTATACCAACACCTGGATGCCCATTATAGGCCATAAATGGCTTTTGGTAGCCTACAAACACGGTTATCAGTTGGGTTTTGAAACCCGTCAGGCATATGAAGAAAAACGTTGTTAACTTGTAATTGATAAAGATCCCATTTGCGTACTGCAACAACACTCAAAGAAAGCAGAGAGTAGATATTTTAGTTACACGAGTAAATGTGTCATTATAGTCAAACCCTTCTACCTGTGTGAATCCTTTTGCAACTAAACCCACTTTAAAGCGCTTAATGGTGCTATCAGATTTGTATTTGATCTTATAAATTCATTTAGAATTAATGGCTCTTTTTTCAGGAGGCAATGGTTTCAACGTCTCGGGATGGAGAGCACTAAGCGCTGGGATCTACCAGTGCCTGGGATAGAAAGTGCCATGGATTGTTTGATAAGGTGCACCCACCAGCAAAATTAACTAATGGCATATTACCATGTGAAGCTGTGCTAGATGCTCTTAAGTAAAAACAATTTTGCATATTGCTCGATGGTCATGTCAAGAGCTTGCAAGTTGCTTGTGGGGTCCACTGCTTGTGTCACTTGTACCGACATCAGATTCCATAGAAGCAAGGGATCTATAGACCGCCACTTTCTTGGCTCCATTGGTGCTAGTCGATCGCTCCCCAAATGAATGGTTAAGCCATGATCTGTTGTCGCTTCCACAAGAATGTTAAGGCTGCTAATTGCTCCTCCAATTTGGTGGGTAACCAATGATCTCAAAACACTCGGTCTTGATGTGACCCGATTTTTCACGGTGATGACAAGGCTTGCTTGATTTAGAGCCGGAATTGGTGTTCTTACCGGGACGATTCTTGGCATATTGTCCTCTAAAAATTGAACTGTAAAAACGGCACCTTCAATAGGTTTAGTCAATTTTTGTATTTGCTGTAAGGAGAACTATTGTTCTTGCTACAAGGACAAGGAAAAAATTTTGCTGAGTGTTGGTGTAGGCTTCATGGACAGAACTTGAGATCTCAACCAGTCAAAATTGAATTATTATCTACCATTCGTGGCGTGATGAGTATCTTTGGCAACAGTACATGTGCATGCTGGTAAAGGATCACAAACCTGCATTTCTTGCCATAAAGTTGTAAAGGTCGTGAAATAGTAAGAAATAGCTCATTTTTCATCTTGTACAAGATTAGACAATGCCTTTCTAATCTTGTAAAGACAAGGTGCACTTGTCTGACCATATCACTCACAAAGCGCCTTCCAGAGCACACGTGTTGCTTCAGAATACATCACGTTTTCTTCTATTGCAGGGACCAGAGAATTGCGGATCTATGCTTTGACCATGACGTCTGTTTTTCTTCCATCGTAAAAAATCTGGTGAGGTTGAAGTTGACATAGGTAGACTCTCATCAACAAATCCACCTTTTGTTTTTGGCATAAAGGGTTATTTTCATGGAAGGCGGTGGTGACAAATAGCAATCCTGGATGATCTGAGGTGTGTATCGAGAATTCTCATTAGAGTTCACAAGAGTACAACGAAAATCGGCTAAATGCCTAATTTTGAGCTAAACGTTTTTCCATGTGATCAATTTAGAGTCAAGCATTTTAACTACTTAATTAAGGTTCTAACGTTGTCAATTCTGCTCAATATTAAGTCATTTTAAACAAAAATCTGTCAATATCATACAAGAGCCGTAAGTAGAATTGAAGTTTATTAGCTGCAGAAAGAGAAAAGCGAGTCTAAAAAGAACACAGCATAAGGTAAAGAATTTACAGTGGATGGTATTGTAAAGACGGGGAAAAATTTGGCGAAACACGGAAACTTGACCTAAATAATCTGTATTTCTACGGTGAAAATCACAATGGGGAGGAACTAAATACCAATAGCTGAATCATTCCGGTTGATCAGTGGCGTCTCAGCTACAGCTGTTCTTGTGCACATTACTCACTCAGTTACTGAGTTTCTATAGCTGCTGTTTCATTCTTGACTTGTTGGTTCAGCTAACTCTTCCATTTATGCTACTACAATGGCCGCTTGGCTATGTTGAAGCTCAGTAATACCATAATTAGCCCATTCTTGTTTGACGAGCGTTTTATCATCCGACCGATCTAAACTATAGAGTTCCTGGTCATGCAGCTTGTTAAAAGACATGCAGCTGAGATTTTCACATCTGTCATCTGTTTGGATGATAATCACGAGAACAGATCACCTGACCAAGTTTTCCCTGCCTTATTTTATCCAAGCGTAAAACGACGTCGTTTTTTCTTTAAATTTTAAAAGCGCATATGCGGGCCAAACAGGAAAAAGTTTAAAGTAAAACAGCCAAGCCGACGTCGAAGCTGGCTTGGATAAAGAAACGTGATAGGGAAGCCATGTATAAACATTTATTTCAACTTTTCCCTTCACCTTCGGTTGGATGTACAGGATTATTATAAATAAGATGTTTATTATAAATCAGAGACATAATTAATTTTGTTGTTGACATTAAGTGTATATTTATTTATTTAGTAATTATTATTTAATAAAATTATAATTAATAATTATTATAAATATTAATTAATACGTAAATTTTATTATTAAATTTATTGTAGAGTATTTGTCAAATTTATTATTAATATTATTAAATTCCTTATTAATACTAGAAGTACTATTATTATTATTATTATTGTACTTAAATTTTAATAATTTAGTGGGTTGATTATTATCTTATCTAATAATAATAATATTATTATTATTATTATTATTATTATAAGGATTATTATTATTATTATATAATTATTATTATCTTATTATTATTATTATCTGAATTTTATTATTATTATCTTAATATTATTATTATTATTTTTTATCATATTGTTATTAATATTATTATCATCTTATGATGATGATGATGATGATGATGATTATTATTATTATTATTATTATTATTATTATTATTATTATTATTATATACGAGATGATTATTAAATAAATTAATTATAACAATTTGTCTGATAATCTAAATCTTATTATTAGAATAATAATAATAATAATTATTATTATTATAATTATTATTATTATGACGATGATGATGATGATGATGATTATTATTACTATTATTATTATTGTTATTATTATTTTAAATAATTATATTATAATTATAATTATATTTATGATGATTATTATCTTATAATTATTTTAATAGTCGAAATCTTATTATTACTGATATTATTATTATAATATCATTTGTATTTATTATTATTAAAATTTATGATTAAAATTATTAAAATTCAAAAATATTATGTGTAATTATTATAATAATTATTATAAAAAATTTGGATTTATTATTATTCAAATTTATTAATGTTATTATTGTTGTAATTATTAGTATTACATAATTTGTATTTATTATTGTTTCAAATTATTATTACATATAATTCAAATATATTATTATTATGTGTAATTATTGTAATTCAAAGTATTTTATGATTATACTTATTATTATTATTATTATTATTATATATTTCATATTTATTATTAATCAAAAATATTATTACAAATTATTCAAATATATTATTATTTTGTGTAATAAATGTTATTATTATTATTGTTGTTATTATAATTATTACATAATTTTTAATACTAATTATAATATTATAATAATTATTATAAAATTTAAATTTATTTTTAATCAAATTGATTATTACAATTTCTTCAAATTGCAAATTATTATGTCTAATTACTCTTATCATTATTATTATATAAGTTGTATTTATTATTATTCAAATTTATTATTGTTAATATTATTATTATATAATATGTATTTGTTAGTATTCAATACTTTTATTACAATTAATTCAAAGTTGTTACTATTATGTCTAATTTTGATTATAATTATTATGATATTTGTTATAATTACTAATTATCTTCTTATTAGTTTTGACTTTGTTATTGTTAATATTTTAACCATTGTTATAATATTTAATTATTATTAAGAATTTTTCTGAGTGGAGTATATGTACTTGTTATTATTAAATTGAGTATTCTCATAAATCTTATATATAATTTATTGTAAGATTTTGAAATCCGTTTTTTTATTGTTATTAATATTGCGAGCGCTTGGCAGACATTGCCAGGCTCGCGGGGGCGAGGGCTTGCCCTCATGAGCCTGGCTTTGTTCCTGGCTCGCGAGGGCGAGCGCTCACCCTCGCGAGCTAGCCACATTGCGCACTCGCCCTTGCCCTCGCGAGCATGGAATATCATTGGTTCAGTATGATTTTCTATGTTTTGATTTTTTTATAGAAAATTAAAAAATTGAAAAATAAAACCAAGCAAAAAATTCCTTGTAAATATTGGTTTGTTATTATTATTTAATGTTGTTTGCTATAATTTATTTATTTTAATAACAAAAATTTCGTAGTCTTTATTATTATTATTCTTATTATCCTTATTATTATTGTTGTTATGATTAATATGATGAGTATTATGACTATTATTCTTAATCTTACTCCTGAATGATATTTTATTATTTATTATAATTAATTCAATTATTGTTATTATTATTAGTATAATCCTTATTATGATTATTGTTATTGTTATTGTTATTATTATTATTATTATTATTATTATTATTATTATCAGAATTATTATTATCTTATTATTATTATTATTATCGTTATTATTATTATTATCATTATTATTATTATTATTATTATAAGATTTAGATAATAATAGAAATTAATATAATTAATTTCTTTAATTATTGAATGGATAAGAAATGGAACCCAATAATTGTGACTATTGCACAATATTATTAAGACAAAAAGAAGAACTAAAATTATTAGTTAATCAAGCGGCTATAAATACAGAAGAGGCTGGAACTAAATTACGCGATTATATTAATAAAAATGGAACAATTAATATTGCAGAAATTAATACATTACGGGCACAATTAAAAATCACCTTAGATATTTATCAATATGCTTTATCAAATTTACATAAGGCTATACTTAGATATAATATACATTTAATACATCAACATGTATGATCCTCAAGAAATCGAAACTAATCACGAATCATTAGAAGATGTAGAACAAAATATTCAGCAACAATTAGCAGAGATAACATCGTTAATACAAACTTTAAATTTAACCGATCAAATTAACACTAACTTCGAAACTGAAAATAGAAAGGATAAACATAAAGAAAAAGTAGAAATTGATACTGAAAATGCAAATGACGAAATTATTTATGGATGGGAATCAGATCAGGAAGTTTTTATGGATGACGATAAACCTGAAACCAGTACTGCTAGAATAAAAGAAGAAAAACCAATTAAACAAGAAAGACGAGACTTTCTTAACAAACAAGGTTATTATTCAAAAGGATCTAAATTGAAGAAATACCCAACCGAATATCAACCAAAACATATTCCTATTAAAACTGAAGGAATTTTGAATCTTGATTGTACTACCAATCCTGTTGAATTAATACATGAATGGACTACAAAAATTCAATTATTATTACAATTAGAAAAACCTTTTGGTGATGGACCACATAGTAAAGAATCAATATGGAATTTCATTACCTATAAAACCTCAGGAATAGTTCACGATTTTTTATTAGAAAATGAAATAGCATTAAAAAATACCCCTCATTATTTAGCTACAACCAATGACGTTGAAGCCTTTGAAATAATTGGTGAAGAAATATATAAAGAATTTATCGGAAAAGATATTCTATTATATAAAGCAGAAAATACCCAAGCTAATAGAAGAAAAGCATTACATCATTTGAATAATATGCAGATCTGTGACATATGTCATATCGAAAAATTTATCTGTGAATTTAGAAAATATTATTATACATTAACTCGTATAGAACAAGAAATGTATACACATGTTTTTATTCAAAAACTTCCATATCCTATGAATATAAAAGTACAAAATAGTTTTCAAGAAAGAATAGAAAAGCATACTATCGCTCATAATTTAGGAGGAGTTATTTTAGTAACAAAAGAAATCATTGAAGAACAATGTTTAGAAGCACAGTTACGAAAAACATTAAAACATAAAACTCTACAACCCTGTTGTAATCAAAATGCTGAAGTACCCCAACAATATGGATGTGAAAATCCTAAAAAGAGAAAGAAAAAATTTCAAAAATTTTATCGTTGGAAAAAATATCCATCAAAACGATTTAAACGAAATCGATCATTCAACCCTAATCGCAAATATTTTCGCAAGTATAAATATCGAAAATAAACCTCGACCATTTAAACCTCGACAACAAGATTGCCCACAAAAGAAGAAAACCTGTAGATGTTGGATTTGTAAAGAAGAAGGCCATTATGCCAATCAATGTCCAAAAAAGAAGGATAAGCAATAAAAAAATCAAGTTCAAATACTTAATTCAGCATATCAAAACAATTTAGAACCCATTGAATCAGAGTATCATAGTGATTCAACAATCTCTTCTATTTATTGTCATGAATCAAGTTCAGAAAGCAGTTCCGACTGGACAAGTAAATCCCAACGCTACTTTTATTCAAGTAGTAATTCAAAATTAAAAAAAAAGTAAACGCTTATATAGACATCGGAGCAACTATTTGTATTGCTTCAAAACACTTATTGAATTCTTGGCAAAAATTAGATAAACCATTAAAAGTAAGAATAGTTGATGGAAGTATTCAACCATTATGGTACGTAAGTTATTACAATAATATTCTCATTGAAAACTATACTTTTTCCATTCCATCAATATATAATCAAGAATCTGGATTACCTTTAATTGTAGGAAATAATTTTCTCAAATTATACAACCCTTTTTGTCAATATTTACATTATATTACCTTAAGAACCCCATTTATTCAAAATCTTAATCAAAAATCAATTATTTTGAAAATCCCTATTTATCATACAACTTATTTCCAAAAACTTAAAGTTATTTCTACAAAATTAGATCAATTACAGTTTTATCTTCTTAATAACATTAAATTACAATTAGATATTGAAACATTACTTAATGAAGTTTGTAGTGAAAATCCATTAGATCTACAGAAAAATTAGAATAAAGAGCTTATTCAAATTCAATTAAAGGATCTCACACAAGAAATCAATATTAAAAATAATATTCCTTATACACAACAAGATGTAAAGGAATTTGTTTCCGAATGTACCAAATTATTAGAAAAAGGATTAATAAGTCCTAGTACAAGTAAACATTCAGCACCAGTCTTTTATGTTAATAATTCAGCAGAACAAAAACGAGGCAAACGAAGAATGGTTATAAACTACAAGAAATTAAACGAAGCAACTATAGGAGATGCCTATAAATTACCTAGAAAGGATTACATTATCAATAAACTTAAAGGACATACTTGGTTTACTACGTTAGATGCCAAATCAGGTTATTGGCAATTACGATTACATGAAAATACTAAAGCCCTAACAGCATTTACATGTCCCCCTCAGAAACATTATCAATGGAATGTATTACCATTTGTATTAGAACAAGCACCTAGTATTTATCAAAGATTTATGGATAATAATTTAGCCAGTTTAGAAGAATTTACATTTGTTTATATTGATGATATAATTATTTTCTCTAATCAGGATAAAGACGGTCATTTGAAAAAAGTACGACTCGTATTACAGCGATGTAAAGATAAAGGTTTAATATTAAGTAGAAAAAAGGCACGAATTGCTCAGCAAACAATTGAATATTTAGGAATTGAATTTCATCATGGTTATCTGAAGTTACAACCAAATATTTTACAAAAATTACAATTGTTTCCTGATCAATTAAAGGATAAAACACAAGTACAACAATTTTTAGGATTACTTAATTATATTTCTGATCAAGGATTTCTCAAAGAATTAGCTAAAGAATGTCGCAGTTTACAATTAAAATGTAGTACTAAATACCAATGGCATTGGACTTCTGCCGATACTCAAGCTGTACAAAAACTTAAAGAACTTTGTAAGAATCTTCCTACTCTTTATAATTATCTCCCTGATGATGCATTATTAGTACAATTAGATGCAAGTTTTGATACATGGGCAGGATGTCTTTTGGCAAAACCACCCAAAATGAAGAAGTACCATCTTTGCAAGTATATAAATGGGACTTTTAATCCCACTAAATTGAAGTATACAACTCATGAGAAGGAAACATTAGCCTGTCTCAAGACATTGAGATAATGGCGGATAGATCTATTACCCATTGAATTTTTAATTCAAATGGATTCGAAATATCGATGTGGATTTGTGAAGTACCATATTAAATCATTATTATTATTATTATTATTAATGTAAATTTTATAATGTAATATTATGTTCAGTATTATAATAACTTTGAAGTATTATAAGTAAATGTCTTGTAATTATTATGTAATTTATTGGTCAGTATGTAATATATTAGTTATTGTTATTATTAATTTCCTTATTGTTATTATTAATTTCCTTATTGATATTACATTTATTATTATTATTATTATTATTATTATTATTATTATTATTATGCGTTCTTTTGAAGAATTACCTTCTTATTAATTTAAGGTTTACAATTCGTAATTATTGTATTAATGTTATTATCATTATTAGTTTTGCACTTGAGTATATTAGTTATTATTAAAACATGAATTATTGTTATTAATTCACTTCATTATTATTCATAACATTATGGAATACACAATTGAAATATTATGTGTAATTATTTATGTTATTAATTTGCTAATAATTGTGTTATTATTATTATTATTATTATTATTATTATTATTATTATTATTTTTATTTGGCTTAACCAATTGTTTGGCTTGCTTGACACAAAACCTGCCCTAACACCCTCTCATCCAAAACATAAACCTATCCTCGTAATCTAAACCAGAATTTGTTTGGGTTGCTTGACACATACCTCAAAGAAGTGAAAAACTCTAGTGTCAGTTCCCGGTAAACAGGGTAACTAATACCGACAAATTGTTCCCATTGACCTTTGGAGCAGAATCTCAACAATTTCTCTTTCAGCCCTATTTGTTCTAGCACATCAAAATTAAAGAATGTCGGGACTTCAATGGTTTTAGTTCGTAGAACACTATACCTCAAACCTTCATCCTCTGAGAAAATGGGAAAAGGGGCATCATATACAGCTGCAATGTCTGGACGATTGTCCCCTCTCACCTCAGCTACGATGGATTGCTCTGATTGTCTAGCTCTTCGACGGGGCATTGTCACGGAAAAAACTAAAAATGCACAAATACATAACCCAAATACAGTCGGTGTCAACCCCGCTCTACTGCCGACAACCCTCAACCTTAGCTATGAAGAAATCCACACTTCACCCGTTAACAACTGACGAAATGGAGAACTGCAGAAGAAATGACGAAGTTGGGAGAACGTTGGTGAGAAATGGAAAAATGGAGGAGAAAACCTAATTCCAATAGAAATTGCAACAGTGAAATAGACGACAGTTGCGTTTTGGCTATATGTTTTATTGAAATCAAATATTAATAAATAATTTAATTCAAATATTCATTTTAACTATTGCAACTAATTATTATTTAATTAGTCTTTCCTAATAAGAACAATAATTGAATTAATAAATTGCAATATAATAATCGTACGAATAATAATAATAATAATAATAATAATAATAACACAATTATTAGCAAATTAATAACATAAATAATAACACATAATATTTCAATTGTGTATTCCATAAACAAGTCTCCATATGCGTAATGAGATTCATAGTATAGTTGATATGCTTGCCTTGCATAATATTTCTGTTTGTTTATTTCAACGTGAACGATACCACTGCAGTACAAGTCCCTTAAGAACAAACATATATTTTTTTCAGAGTCATATTTGCACTTCTGTTTGTTTGATGATGAGTATTAATAATAATAATAATATTATTATTATTATTATTGTTGTTGTTGTTGTTATTGTTAAAATTAAATCCCTTATTAATTATAAAATTGTTGGTAATAATAATAATTATTATTAGTATTATATTCGTTATGATTATTACATTTATTAATAATTTAATTTCTATCATTCATAAGAACAAAATTTATTAAAATAAGGAATTTAATAATATTATATAATATTATTAACATTACATTTATTAAATAATAATAAGAATAATTATAAGTAGAAAGTTATGAATTATCATAATTTAAAACAATTAAATTAATAAGAAATATTAAAGAAGCATAATAAGAACTAACAAGAATATAAATGATGATAATATTCTTATTAATAAGGAATTGATTAATATTATATAATAATAATTTATATAATATTATAACAATAATAATAATATTATAACAAGTTAATAAGCCGAAGTAACAATAATAATATTGTTAATAATATTATAACAATAATAAGAATAATAATAATTACAATAATAATAATAATGATAATAACAATAATAATGTGTTGTAATAATAATAATAACAGTATTGTTATTATTATAAATCCGTGGATGATTATTATTAATTATAACAATATTATTATCATATTTGATTATAATAATAATATATTATTATTATTATTATGGTTATTATTATAAATCCATAGATAAATAATTATAAAAACAATGCAGTTAACAATTTCATGAAATGACAGTTAATAATATCGGGCTTAATTTAATAATATTTATTTATGAAATAATAATAATAATAATAATAGTTATAATTGTAATAGAAGAAGGGGAGCTCGCGAGTGCGAGGCCTCGCCCTCGCGAGACTGCCTCAATAAACATAGTCTCGCAATCACGAGATTTACCTAAGTGGGCAGTCTCGCGATTGTGAGGCCTCGCACTCGCGAGACTACCCCAAGAAGTATAGTCTCGCGATCGCGAGATTTGCCTAAGTGGACAGTCTCTCGCACTCACGAAACTGCCCCAATTAGGACGGTCTCGCGAGCGCGAGTATTCGCGATGGCGAGTCTAATATATATAAATATATATTATAGTGAAACATAAACTAATTGTGTAAATAAAAATTCTTAGTCATAATTTGAAGAATTAGCTAGTAATAAATAACAGAATAACCACGTTTTAAATAATAAATTACATCGGAAAAAATAAAACTATTAATTAAATTAATTATTATAATTAATTCTATTATGGTTATTATTATTAGTATTATCCTTATTATGATAATTGTTAGAATTATTATTATAATTATTATGATTATGATTATTATTATAGTTTTGTATTTTATTATTACAATTAGTAAAATTGTTTTCGTTTCCTTGTGAGATATTTAATGGGTTTAGTTTCATTAAGTTAGTTTGCTTTTATTTATTGATATTAATAATGTAAATGCCTTTGTTATATTTTTGAAATGTATAAATGTTAAATATTGTATTTATGTTATTATTGTTGTTATTAATATTACACTTATTATTATTAATAATAATGGAAATGTCCTTGTGATATTTGCAATTGTTATGTATGTAATTCAATTATCTAATTCAATTAGTTCTTATAATTATTGAAATCGACTGAAATGAACAACGTCTTCATTACATTATATTAACCAATTAAAACGAAAATTAATAAACATATAGAATATGAATAAATTCTGAACGCATTTATTAACAATAATGATTACTGGAAACACTTGTCATTTCCAATAAATTATCACAAACAATTCCCGCCAATGAACTAATTTGGTAATATAATTTTAAGAGACTTTTTTACTGTTCATGTC
Source organism: Erythroxylum incrassatum (assembly GCA_026546855.1). Taxonomy (NCBI): domain Eukaryota; kingdom Viridiplantae; phylum Streptophyta; class Magnoliopsida; order Malpighiales; family Erythroxylaceae; genus Erythroxylum; species Erythroxylum incrassatum. Next base: position 8,626,114 of record JANVCL010000213.1, on the reverse strand, counting down.
AAAAAGTAGACAAGCGTCTCCACCAACCTTCGTTTTTGCAGACATCTATTATAGTTTTCAGTCATTTTCTCAGGTGTAAAAATTTAAAACCATTTGTCGATGTTCTGCATAAACTTGGCAATTCTCTGTGTTGTGATATTCCACATTTAGAAGCTGCTAGTTAAAGAAATTATGTGATTTATGTTGTGCTTGTGATATCACTTCTATCTTTCTATTTTACGTTTTGGTATTCAATGTGATATATCTGGAATGTTTCTGTTAATAAATACTGGAATGTTTCTGTTAATAAATACTGTTTCTGGTAATAAATACTGAAATGTTTCTGGTGATAAATATTGTTTCTGTTAATAAATACTAGAATGTTTCTGTTCAAGATAATTAATACGGGATGGTTGAGTTGGTTGTGTTGTATGGTTGATGGCTGTCGTAACTTTTGGTGACAAAAAATGGTTTCTTACTTATTAAAGAGTGCCTCTGCTATATGTTGTAACGTAGTCAGCAATGCTAATGAATGTTTGTCAGTTGATTTGATTAGCATTAAGTTGTAGTTAATGTAAGAGTTTCAATATCATTTGTAAAATTGAAATAACTTAGCATCAAAAGCTTGGATCGGTTTTTTTCGTACTGACATCACACATGGATGGGCCAAAAAATCAAACATGCTACGCTGTTGTATAAGGTCGTGTTTGGTTGTCTGAATAACTATATGTGAAAATAATGGGGCTGCTTTTTTTCATTTCACAAGTGTCAAAATGGAAGGAACATCGACGTCATGCCGCCGTTTAAGCTATGAAAGTGATAACGAGCAACGTAACAATGACATTGCTTGTCGAAACCAGAGTTTTGATATGAACGGAAGACATTTGGTTGGGAGAGAGTTAGTTCCGAAAATTGGCATGCAATTCGAGACAGAAGCAGATGCTTATCATTGTTATTTAACTTATGCCAAGAAAGTGGGATACGGAATTAGAAGAAGCAAAAGTCACAAAGACAAAAGTGGTAAGTTGATTTGTAGGGTTTTTGTTTGTAGTGCTGAAGGTAAACGGATGGCCGACAAAAGAGATTTGTATGTAAAAGCCCCACATGCAGAAACAAGATTTGGTTGTGAGGCAAGAATGAAAGTGCATAGTTTGCAAACTGAAAAATTTGAATTCATTGAGTTTGTTGAGGATCACAACCACTACCTTTCATCCCCGAACAAAACACATTTGCATAGAAGTCACAGGAAG
>JANVCL010000213.1:8600573-8614043 GCA_026546855.1 Erythroxylum incrassatum | reverse complement strand
AACATTTAACTTTCTTGATTTGGGAGAAAACGTTAATGGCTTATTACTCAATTATAAAAATGTAACCTAACTTGAATTTCCTTGCTTTAAACTTGCTCAAAATGCCTCTCCTCTTGCTCCTCTTGTCTTTTTTGAATCTCTTTTCATAGGCAAAAATCCCAAATTCAATAGGGATGCAAAATTAAAAACCCACAAGGCACATTTACTAAAATTGATCCGAGAATACCGAAACCCATGCATTTCTTAAGCTTCATGAATGAAAAACCCTTCCAAAATCCAAAGGATTAAAAATGCTCTTACCTTAAATCTTCACCAAATGAAGAGTTTCTTGGCTCTAATGGAAGCTCTTCTCTTCCTCTACCTTTTTCTCTTTTTGAACCACCTTAAAATCTCTCTTGAAAGCTAAGAAAAATCGAAACCTAACTTATTTTCTCTTCTTTTCTCTCTTCTCCACGGAAACTCTCGTCTCCTCTCTTTGTATTCGTTATTTTCTTCTTCTCTCCCACAAATCAAGTTTTTTACTTCTTCAATTGGAAGACAACACTCAATTCTTCCATTTATGCCCTTAATGAGTGAGAAATGTCTAATTTGCCCTTCCTTATAAGCCTTATAACTTTAATACTTAAGTAATCTTCCAAAAATGCCCTTGAACCTTCTTATAACCTTAACACTTTAATTCCATTAACCCATGCTATAAATCCTACTAACTTTAACATAATTAAATAACTCCAAAATAATTAATCTATCAAAACCTCAAAAATTATTTAAATCATGCTTAACTTCAATTAAAATTTTTTTGGGGGCCAACACAATGTATTGTATACAAACTAGAGGAAGAGGGCATAGACCATTTATTTTTAATAGGAATATTCTAAAAGGGTATAACAACAAATTTTCTCTTTATGCACACTTAACTGCCGTCAAAGCAATCTAAGTGGCATTATACAATCGATACTATAGATTCATACATCTAAGCATGACAAGGAAATCTATATGGTTGCAATTGCAACATGTATCTAGGAGCTTTGAAAGGAGAGAAATAATAGAAGATTTGTAGGGAGAGAAAGATGCCTACACTCTCTTATTGAACTCATAACTACCAGTATCAGAGAATAACTGGTCATAAACCAGATGGAGAAGAAATGCAGTGGGTAGCTATTAGTTTCTTCAAGACTCCAACCAGAGTTCTAGAAAACCCAGCTAAATTAAAACACTATATTCTGAATTTCTTATCCAAGCAACGCACAACACATAACGTTTGTGTAGGAATCTCTAAAGACGGAGAAAGTTCATACCTTACATGGTCGATCTACTGTGTCGCTTCAGTACTTTGATCCTCTAAATCCATCACTAGTACAGAAGACAGAAAGTTGCACGCCTTGAGATAACAACTTTTTCTGGCCAATTCCATCTGAGTGGCGAAAAGGATCCATCGGAAGATTAAAACCCTAAACAAAGATACCATTGATTAAGAAGAAGATGAAGAAACAAATTTTAAGACATCATTTCCTTACCTTGATAGCTAGCTCTAAAGGAAAGAGATGAAGAATGCCTTCAACAAATCTAACCTAATTTAGAAGCTTCTAGAGTATCCTTTATATGGGGGAAATAATTTTTACCCTCAAAAGGAAGCTCACCAGTTAATTTTATTGGGTCCTCTGCAAAGTCGTTTGGTTGTCTATTTAGATTTTACGTTGTTGTCTCTTTAGATATTCCTTGATATAGGAGAAAAGGGCCAAAGTCCTTTTTGTTTTAAAAGCCCAACGTCTATTCTAAATTAAACGAACCAAGCTAAAAATTCAACCAAAGTTAAAATCTAAAACAATTTCAAAACCTAAGTCTTAGTTTTAGGGTATTTTACTTTCAAGTAATTCCTAGTTTTAGGAATTTCATCTTACTTTCAAATCCTTAGGATCGAACTCTATCATGTTAACTTAATTTCAAGCTCTAAGATTCAAATCTAGGTATTTTACTTTACTTTCAATCCCTAAGGCTCATTTTTGGACTTTGCAAATAAATTTCAATTGCTGATACTCAACTCTAAGAACTTTATTTCTATTTCAAAGCTTTAAAATCTATTTTAGGGACTTTTTAAATCTTATTTTAGCCTTTAGGCCTTAGGTAATACCATAAGCTCCTAGGCATTCAACCATATAGGTTATTTCAACTTTTTTGCCTTCTTTTATTTGCTTCATACTTAAGATCATTTTAATTTGAACTCTCTAAATTTGTAAAATTGTACATAAATATAGATAATAATTTAAGACACGCACTGTAAGGTATCTTACACTTTCTCACTTTGTAGTTGGCCTTCAGACTTCCATTCTCAAGTTTAGGACCTTTATAGTTTCTTTTTCTTTAGATCTTTTATAACTTTCCTTAATAAAGTAGAATGCATACTTTTCTATTTATCCATCTCAATTCAAACCTTATTTTAGGACACGGAAAAAAATAGCTACTGCCATTATCTAAGAAAATAAAGCTTTCTATGAATCAAACTCTCTCCATTATTTATTTATTATATCAAAATAAAGCTTTCTACACTACAACAAATATTAGTTTTGACTACTTTTTTTCTATGATTTAAAATTTGTGGCTAGAAGTGATTCTTTGGCTACAAAATTTAAAAATTGTAGCTAAAAGTAACTTTTTGACTATAAAATTTGAAAATCATAGCCTATTGAAACAGTACCTTAAAAATTTTATCTTCACAGGTTTTTGTAAGGCTATTAGCTATGTTTTTAACTATCATTTTATTTTCTTAGATAACAATTTTTAGCTATGCTTTTCATTGTGAATGAATTTTCATAGCAAAACGTTTTTAGCTATGAAATGAAAAAAAGTTTTTAGCAACAAAACGAATTTTGTAGTTAAAACTCAAATTTATTCCAACTATCAGCTACATTTTCTGATATTCATAGGGAAAAAGTTTTAGCTACGAAAATATTTTTATAGATAAAAATTTTCCACTACGAATATCATAAAACGTAGATGATAGCTACAAAAATGTTTTTGTACCTAAAAGTTAAATATGTTCCAACTATCAGCTATGTTTTATGATATTCATAGTGAAAAAATTTTAGCTACAAAATTATTTTTGTAGCTAAAAGTCAAAGTTCCAACTATTAGCTATGTTTTGTAGTTTTCGTTGGTAAAAATTTTTGGTGACAAATATATTTTTGTAGCCAAAAGAATATGTCATTTTATATACTTAAATGACATCATTTTTTTGGATTTATATCCCAAAAGATAGATCTCTCTTGTGTTTGTATTCTTCTTCAATTTTTTGCTCTTGCTATTGTGCGTGCTCCTTGTCTTACTACTATGGCTACTTGCTATTGTGTGCGTGTTTCTCATTTTCTGTCTTTTTCATATAAATTTGCTTTTCTTTTTTTTAATCTTCTTCGTTGAATTGGGTTTTGTAAATAGGGTTAAGTAAGCGTCCTCAATCTCTATTTGGGGTCTGCTTACGTTATCTTCTCCTGCTGTTATTCCTATTGTTAAGGCTTATGTTCAAGTCCTTATGGTTTACACCATTGAATGTATGTTAAAAAAAGTAAAGCTCGAATCTTTAACTTACCTTTCAATTTATATCTCTTCACTTGGGCTTTTTTTAATCAATTTTCTACAATTGCAGTATAATTGTCTATTTATTATTGTTTATTTTGCAAATATGTTGATAAGGCACCTTGCTTCCCTCTTATTTACTGGTATTTTACTTGTATATGTTGTTATCTATTCATATGTTTGTTCTTCTATATATGCCTTTAGAGCTTCCTTATAACCCATTCACTCCTTGTTTTTTAGTATGCATTTGACATTGACTTCTCTTAGCCCACATCTTCCAGAGTAGGTCTTCAATATTATTTTGTTCCTTTGGTATTAGTTTTATATCCATTGTCATTCCTTGCACCAAAGATGCACACTAGAATGATATTTTCGTAAGATTCCTCCTTAATTTGATATATATGCTTGTTTAGATATCAATCAAATCGTAGTAAGAAATTCTAGAACTTATTGTGGTGTCCCAATTATATACCACATAATGGCATCTTATGCTCTATTTCATTATTAATGTTTACAGAGTAGCTTGACTTCACTTCTAACACCACATTATCCTTGCATATACGTATTTGTGCCACTTTTATCACAACTTAATGATCCATCTATGTAATTGATCCATGCTTAAGGTGCTCTTTCCTTATTTTCACCACCATCTGATGAGCCTGTAATGCATTCAACCAAAAATTTGGTAATAACCTAAGATTTTTAAGAATACCTTGTTATGCAGTATATAGAAAACTTGCTCAAATTTATGGTTTATTTAACTAACCTCTTTAAGGAGTCTAGTTTAAAGTTTTTTTTCTAAGTGGCTTATATTATCACAATAATAATGATGTAGGCCTGAAAAATAGGCTCTTAGTTTTTGTGAAAAGAGAACTAAGCTGAATGGAGCCTCTTCAATATAGCATGTTTGCACCTTTTGCATAATCTTACTCAAGTAGGATACCCTTTTTTACTTTATTCCATCTTCCTTAACGAGGAAAAAACTTATAGCTTTGTTTGACATAGCAAGTTATATATACAATCTTTAGCTAGTGAAGGGGTTGAGAGCAATAGGGGATCATAGAAGTATGTTTTTAGTTGATTGAAGGTCAATTCACATTCTTCACTCAAGAGAAATCCCTTTGGTTGACTTAAGATTCAAGAAAAATGGGAGATAATGGTTTGCAAATTTTGACAAGAACATGATAGTTTGGTTATCTCTTCTATTGACTTTTATACTTCCTTAATTGTATTTGGTAAGGGTATGATGATGATGACATTTATCTTTTGGAAACTGATTTATATATTTGGTAAGGAAAGCAAATACCTAAATGAATAAATGTAAGCTTAGTTAAGATCTAACAATCTATTTTAATTTGTTTTTATTTCTTATTTGAAAATTATGAACATTTCATTTCTAAGTAGGTTGGAGGCATTTATGGCCCTAGTTTGTTAAAGAAGAAGAAATATATTTCTCACTGAACACAAATAAATGGTTCTCTTTTCCCATTGGGTGCTAAAATTCTATTCTTCCTTGTGAATGGCTCGTATGAAGCATTCAATTCTAGGTGCCACTAAGTGATGTACAATTTTGGGCAGTCGCGATTGGATCAAATAAATCAGCAGCTAAAATCTAGAAGTCTATATCAAATGGGCAGTAAAGATTTAGCAGTAGCAGATTGACATAGAGATACTAAGTATTCTGAGTTAAAAACTATCACTAAAGTAGGTGATATGTAATTTGTTTTTTCTACTAAGAATTTCTTTTTTTTGAAGTACTTATTAAAATTTGTTGGTGTAAAATGCAAAAACTTTGGAACTTAAGAGGCAGGAGTTAATAGGTTTGTGTGTTATTCTCTCTTTATTTTGTGTAAACATCATCTTTATTTTCATTTGTAATTTCCCTTATCGTCTAGATAAGCTACTTAAACTGAATCGAAGCTACAAACCTCCACTTAATTATAAAACTTTGATGAAGGAAGCTAGAGTACTTATTCCTGTGAGTAAAGTTACCATAGCTTAGTTATCTTATCTTTTTTAGTTCTTAATTGCATTGTTGAACCAATTTTTTTTTGCTGTCTTAAAATGCTAGGGGATCCACTAAATATTACTCTATGCCATAAAAATGTAGTGAGTTAGCTTTTCACTTATGTTTGTTATTTCAAGAAATGAGGATTAAGATTTTGGGTGATAAGGTTTAATAAGCTGCACTTTTGAGGTTGATATCTTGTTGCTATCTTGGCTTTTGTTAACAATATATTACATCTGAAGAACCCATTTGATGTTACTTGCTAGTGGTAGCATGTTACGTACCATCTACATTGCATTATTTATCTATGAAAACATATTTTAGTTCATCGATAAGGAGTAAACTGGAAGTTAGATCAGGATCATTTTACTTTATAGAAATTTCTAATAGGTGCTAGGTTTTGAATTAGGTATAGAACTTTCTAATAGGTGTGAGGTTTTGAATTAGGTATATATGATGCTGAGTGCAAGTACATAAATTTAATTTTTATCTTTGCACTCTTTATTCGCTCTCTATCATGTTTATAACATATCATATATTACCTAACTATTACCTTTCTCTATTAACTTCTATGTTTGGATTTGCTACAAGTAGTACTAATGTATCTATGGTATATGCTTCCTCATTAGTCAAAGAATATCCTGGATTCAATTTTTTCATTCTAATTTTTAGTTCTCAAATTGAGACTCAAAAGTGTTTGGAAAATTTAAGTAGTTTGGTCAATAAAACTGTAAAATTGCTACTAAACAGAAAGAAAAGAAAATAATGATAGAAAGAAGGGATTTGGGTGTTCTAGTATTGTTTAGAAAGTTTAAATGAATTTCATTATACTTTTCATTTTCTAAACTAGGAGATTAGAGGCTCAATATGAGTTTATGGTACTAAAGCAAACACTGGGGAGAGAGGGTATTGTATTAACTGATATTACTCTCTCAAAGATGATCTTGCATGTATTTCTTTGATTTGTCATTTACCTCTCCTGATTCTTTCATATCCGCTATATATTACCTTATCTTAATTTACCATGTCTAAGTATAAATCTAGATGACATAGGGTAACTTGCTCTCTCATACTGAAATTTCTCCACCTAATTAGAATGAAATTGGCAGTGGTTATGAAGATGTAAAAATTCATGAATCAATTGATGCATTTGAAAAGGTTGACATAGTGGTTAGTCTAATTGAATCGATACTGTCCTCAGTCTTATTGAATTTTTACTTGCTTTTTAAGATCAAAGTTGATTTATTTGTTATTAGTCCTTTCTAGATACAACTTGCTTGGACAATATATTTTCTTTTGTGTGTGTGCATATTTTATGTTTGTTTTAATTAGTACACCCATTTCCTCTTCCAGTAAGTTGACCTTGGTTATTCTGTGTATTTGAAAATCTTGCAGCTAAAGATAATGCATCTATTGACAATCAAAATAAAGAGGCGTCTACTACTACTGATGCAAAGAAAGGAATGAGATAAAACCTAGTTTGCTTTGAATGTTCTCAAGCCACTTTGAGAAACCCAATTCACCATCAACAACAACACTAAGCTTTTTGAATGATTACAAATTCATAAACATAGACAACACTAGGTAATCATTCGGGTTATGCTCTAATATTTGTGTAATATGAGCATGACATCTTATAATTTGTAAACTAATTTTTATTTATTATTTTGTCTATAAGAATTGTTTTTGTTGTCATTTATATCTTGTATAAGAACAAATGATCATTCTTTAATGCTATATTCTTTTTGTTGGTATAATTTAATGATATTTATGTAATTTTACTTTATATATACAATGTTTGATTTTTTGAATTAATCATGTTTTTATTTGATTTAATTTTATAATAATAAGCTAATAACTCACAATAAAAAAACATGTCAATATATTATAACAAACATAATGTTTAATATCATGGATTAAGAATGTAACAAATAATGCATTATGACAATATTATTAAAAACTTAACAAATAACATTTGGCTATGTTATAAAGAACATAGCTAGTAACTTTTTGCTACATTGTAAAAAACTTAGCTAATACTATATAGCTACGAAGATAAACATATAGTCAAAAACTATTAGCTACGTTTTATTTTCATGTCGACCATTTTACACTAAAATTTTCTTCCTAACATTCAATTTTTAGCCACGTGTTTGTAATGTTTTAGCTAAGGAAAATTTTCTTAGTTACTATGTTTTGTAAATGACTTTTCAAAACATCGCCTATAGTTTCAGTTACAAGAAATTGGTGAAATGCTTTATACAATGAAAAAAAAACATCACAAATAAACTATAAACAACATTTTTTAAACATTTAGCTACATTTTTTTTCATAACCAATACTGTACTTTATTGTAATGCTAGGAATCAAACTCTCTCCAGATTTTTTATTTATTGTATCAAAATGTTACTTATAATGGTGAATCTTTTCATTTAAGGAATAAATTACAGGTCAACAGTGCCAACTAAGCAAATTCCTATCTTTAATAAATCCAGCTTTTTTTTTAAGTGACAAGTCATGATGTCTAAGTGTGCCATCTTCCATCTCCATCCCCACTCAAAACCACCTTTAACCTTTCAGCTTTCACTCTAAAGTCTCACTTTACCTCTCTACCTATAACCACAACCAGTTTCACTATTGTCTTTGATCATGAAAATTGTAGCCTTTCAACCACCATGGTTTCAATCAAATCTAAAAATGTTAGTTTATAAGAGGAATATGGCTTCCAAATCGATCTAACACTTACCAACGATGATCTAAAGCCAACTAATCCTTATCAACAAAGCTTTTCTGGTTGGAAAATGTCTAGTCCTTGAATTGGTTTATGGTGAGTGTGCTTATAGATAATTAGGCAAGTAGTATTGTTGACCTTGTTGTGGCACGGTGGCGAGGAATCACCACAGTTATAACCAAATTAATATTTCTAATGCCATCAGTCCTTACTGGAGATCCTCATGCAATACATGATTCTTTCTCCGTCTTGGCTAGATCTTCTTTTGGAATTCATGCAGATCCAACTCCTCTTAGAACTCTTTTTGTTTGTGGATGGTATTGGATTCAAACTTTGGATTATAAGTGAGGCAATTCTTCATTCTTTTACCAAAAGTCATTACTGAATCTTAATACTCTTAAATATTACTTTAATCTAAATTTCATCGTTTGACTTTTCTATATTTTCTTTTGGTCTCTCACTTTAGGAAAGTGAAAAATAGTAAGAAAATTTTATGATATAATAATTTGCAGTAGGTGAAGTCCAAAGGAAAAGATCATATTTGTGATGTTTTGATTAAATTCGTGCTATTGAACTTTATAATACATATAACGTCTTTTTAGATAAAATAAAAAGTCTACTTTTACTCAAATTATTCAAGATAAAATATGGGTTATCTCAAATATTGTTATATCCTAAATTTCACTTTAATACCCTTATTAAAAAGTTCCTCATTTGATTACTTTACACACCACTCATTTTACCACTTGAGCGTCAAGTGACAATGCTAGAGGAAACTCTAATAATCATTTTTCTTGCATGCGTAATTCATCGAAGAAAGCATGCAGACCTTAAATCCTAAGACATTAAAAAAGGCCCACATAATTTCAAGCATCATCATTTGGTATTGTTTGTCAGAAACTGGAAGTTCTTAATTATTCTCATTTGAATCACTTTCTACTCAATCCGAGGACTACATTGAAGGAAGGATAATGTACACAAGGAATTGTTAAAGTAGTAGATCAATCAGTTAATGTAGAAAAGAAAACTTGCATATAATATTAGATATTTTCCTTTTGGGTGGACAATAATTGATTACATTTTAACAGTTTTAATAAATTACCAGTTAAGCTAATCAAGTTAGATTCAGATAAAGATAATGAAGTGGCTTAATAAAGGATCTGAGCTAGTGGCCTGGAGTCCAGGAGACCTAGAGTCCTTTGGTAAGCTATGGTATATAGCTAGAAATAAAGATGGCTCTGTCACCCCTCCTATAGAAGTTTTGCAACAAGGAGCAACTAAGTTACAAGCTTCACTAATAGGATACTTCCTAGAGAGGTTGGCATACACAAATGTTCGACACTGGGTTGATATAAATTAGAAGAAATGGGGTCTTCAATCAACACTAATAACTGAGGATGAGTTATTCATCTTTTAGTTCTTGTCAGAGGAAATGGCTACCAAAGTCATGGATATAGGACCTTGGCACATTTAAGGTAAGCCAATGTTTTTAAAGAAGTGGAAAATGGGATTCAAACTTGACATAAACAAAATCAAGGCAATACCTATTTGGATCAATTTACACAAAATTTCCCTTGAATACTGGTCTTCTGAACGATTAAGCTACTTAGCTAGTTACTTAAGAGTTCTTTTTGCCATAGACGAAAATACTGCCAACATCACAAGAGTAGGTTATGCAAGGATGTGAATTAAAGTGGAACACAAGAAAATAATGCTCGATTGAATTCCTCTCATGAAGTACAATTGCAATGGAGAATTGAAGGAGGATAAAATAATGTTGTATTATCCTTGGAAGCTGTATATGGAAGAGGTAACCAAATTTTGGGTCCCTAAGATGAATAAGAATGAGGAGGGTAACGGAAGAAACATGAAACTAGACACACCAGAAAAAACAGTAGTTGAGCATGACAATGTAGTAGGATAGAAAAAGGATAAGAACTTGAAGAATCCAAATGTTATGATTAAAGTATATGGAATTGAGAAAACACAAAGGAATGCATGTTTTGTTAATACAAGGAAGTCTAGTGCTGTTAATATGAATGAAGCAGGGAAAAAAGATGAGAATACGCAGAATCCAAATGTTGAATCTGAAGTATATGTAATTGGAGAATTTTAAGAGGAAGCATATCCTATTAATACTGTAAAAATAGGAGCTACACACAAGAATATAGAAGGGAGAGAAATGGAAAACAACAAGCAGAATTATAATGAAGGAGCCTAAATGTGTATAAATTAACATCAAAGATATTCTGTTAATACAAAGGAAACTACTATAGATCATCAGAATGTGGTAGAAAAAAGACAGAGAACAAGTTGATTGCTAATGCAAGTGAAAATGGTGAAAAAAGTGACGTAGATGGAATTGAAAGTGAGCAAGTTGCAGCTTCACCAACCTCCATACAGAGTAATGAAATAGTAGATAGCAAGGAAAACCAAAATCAGCAAGAAATACCACCAAACAAACCTCACAAAATAGTTAAACACCAAAACTCATACTGAGAGGGAATCGAGTAGAACACTTAGTAGGGTAAGGATGCAGTAAATGGTAATGACAAATTAGAAAATTCAAGCGACTCCAAGTAGGAACAGGCTGAGTGGTAGGTATTAGGGAATGGAAGTAGAAAATCCAAAAATAGGCCTAAGCCTAAACTCTTTTAATGGTTTACATTATATGGAATGTTAGAGTACTTAATTGTCCCAATAAGCACCTACTTCTAAAAGATCATATTAAGGCTAGACAAGCACATTTTGTTGGTTTGGTGGAAACCAAAATAAAAGAAGATATTTTCCAAAAAGGGTTGAAAGTTTTCCCTACAGAGTGGACAGCTTTAAGCAACCACTCTAAACACCCAAATGGAAGAGTCATTATAGCAATAGATTCAACTTATCTACTGTTATCCACATGGTTTTGTACAGAGCAATTGATTCACTGCGAAATGATTCCAAAATCATCCAATATGCCGATTGCTATAATAGTTGTATATGTAGCCAATTGGAAATTTCAGCGAGCTAGTCTGTAGAGAGATTTGCAAAGAATTGACTCCTCTATCTTTAGCTCTAAGATGGCAACCGAAGACTTCAATTGTGTACTTTACTTACCCGAATCCTCATGGGGAAAAGGAGTTACTCATGTGGATACCAAAGAGCTTACTACTCTAACAATTGACCTTGGACTTGTTGATCTTAAATGTCAGGGGTCAATATTCATATAGAGTAACCACCAAGAGGGAAACAGGCTAGTGCCGAGAAAACTGGATAAGTGCTTAGTTAACAACATATGGCTTGCTCAAACGACTAACAGTTATGCCATTTTTAAAGAACTAGTATTTTCTTATCACACTCCTATCAAGATATATATTAATGCCACCTCAATTAAGAGAAGATAACCACTCAGATTCTTCAAACCCCTATTAAAAAACTCTCAACTCAAATCAAATATTACATATATTATTGGAAAGCATTTTCAATGTTCTAAGGCATTTTAGTGTTTGTAAATGTTGAAATCTGTAAAAGCTGAATGTATTAAAATGCTTAAGCAATGTAATGATCTTTTTAAGCTTAACAAGTTGTGGGCTATGGAGAACGTTATTCTAACTTAGAAGAGACCAGTTGCTGATCCTACAAATGTCTCTCTTATGGATAAAAAGAAAGATGAATTGGGCAATTGCATGTAGGTGATCGAAACATATAGAAATCAACTGTAACAAAAATCTAGAATTCAATAAATTGAACAAGGAAATAGGAATATCAAATACTTTCTCAGTGTTATTCAAAGTAGGAGAAATAAAAACAAAATATTTTCATTGGAGGATGACAATGGGAGAATGAAATAAGGTCAAGATGAATTGAAGGAGATGGCTAGGAAATACTTCAAAGAAATAAATGGAGTGTCCTAATTCATTTGTGCCTTCCTAACAACATTCTTAATAGTCTGTCAGGTTCCATAAATTAGAATCAACATTCTAAATTACTTGAGGTCAAAAGTGAAGAGACCAAGAAAGTCCTATTTTCTTTTCATCCAGATAAGTCTCCAAGTCTATATGGCTTTAATGCCAAATTTTTTAAAGAAAAGTATAATCTCTTGCAAACTTATATGGTAAAAGCAGTTCAAGAGTTCATTAGTAGCAGGTTACTCACTGAAATGAATAAGAATTATATAGTCTTGATTCCTAAAGTACTGAATCCTGAGAGATTGAATTAGTACATATCAATAGCTTGTTGCAATGTGGTTTATAAAATTATCTCCAAAATAATTGCAAACAGATTAAAGAATACTCTGCCAAGGTTAATCAATCCTAGTCAAGGTTTGTATGTCCTAGGTAGAAGTATGGGGGACAAAATAATGCTAGAACAACAACTCTTCAAAGACTACAATTCTAAGGTACAGGTTAAAAGTTCCTCTTAAAATTGACTTCACCAAAGCTTATAATACTGTGGAATGGAGGTTCATCATCAATTCACTTCATGCTTTTGGGTATCCAAATAAATTCATCAACTGAATTTACTCTTGTATTTCATCGACATCATTTTCAGTGCTAGTGAATGGACAAACTTCTTAATATTTCAAGGCCTATTTGCTATTATTATAGAAGTTCTGCAAAGAAAAACAAAACTATGTATTGTAGAGACCACAAACTTCAGGTTCAATTATAAATATGGAGAGCTTAATATTTCTCAAATTTCTTTTGTTAATGATTTGCTCATTCTATGTGCTACTGACATTACTTCAATTGGAGCAAGCTTGACCTCTTTGTAGAGATTTAAGGAGATATCAGGGTTGAAATTCAACCTACAAAAGAGTTTCGCTTATCTTTTTAAACAAAGTGGAGAAGATGCAGTAAGGATGATTATATGAGCAGGACTTACCATTCACCAATTGCCACTCACCTATTTGGGAGTTCCTATCTCGACAAGGAAGTTGAAAGAAGCTAAATGTAGATCACTCATTGAGAAAGTTCAAAAAAGAATTCCTAATTGGAGTAACAGATTTCCTTCTTATAAGGGCAGGTTGCAGCTAGCTATTTCCATTTTCCACAATCTACATATCTATTAGCTATCACATTCCACAATTCCTAAAGGCATTTTGTTGGCTCCCGTTTTCAAGACCTAACTCTCTTGCTTACTCATTCGTCTGTTGGACCCCGCTTGATTCCAGAGTCCAACG
>JANVCL010000213.1:8565878-8584753 GCA_026546855.1 Erythroxylum incrassatum | reverse complement strand
AAGCCAACAACATGCCGCTGCAGCCACTCCTACTCCGCCCCCGGCGTCTGCCGTAAGATAGGCGTTGTCGTCGACCTCACCAACGAGCGTGCCTATGTCGTCCACCACTACATCTGCCTAGGCGACGCCTTCATTCTCCTCCACGTCAGCTCCACATCTGTCCTTTGTGCTGACTGGGATCCACTCCCCCAACCACCGACTACCCACGTACCAGACTCCGAATTCAAAAACAATGAAGAAAGCAATAAACCTATAAACTAGATCTGACTTTGAGTTGATTCTTATGTGTTTGTAAAATGCATCAAAGAATCAACGAACGGACTTCTCCACTAAACAGGGAAAAAAGAAAAGAAAATAGAAGCTAATGAAAGAAGATGATGAAACACCGTTGCCAACCCAACGCAAACAGCAAAGCTTGAAACCAAAACAAGAGATCTTGCAAAGATAACAACAGAGAGTAAAGGATATGTTAGGAGCAAAAAGATACGGTGAAAGAGTCGAACTTTCCTTGCTTGTTAAGGAGGAGTAGTGTTTACCGACCTCTATGGGTGGCAAGCACCAAGCAACAACGACGATGGGAAAGGCAACAACGAAAGGGTCATAAGAGACTTTGGAACGTAACCCTCTTACATTTTTTGGAACAAAAGCTATAGAAATAAGGATTAAAGCACATCAAAGCGATTAGGGAAGGGAACACAATGAGAATCATGATGAGCAATTACAAATCTACAGAATTAGATGATCACATTTAGGAAATTTCCTAAGCATTGTCATTTAGATTGGAGGCGATGAGGAATTACAAAGTAAAGAAACTAGACAACAGCATATGGAGATTTCCTAAACATTATTATTTGAAAAGGAGTTTGGAGGGACTATATTTATGGCCCTCTGTTACCTGTTGAGATGTATAATTGGTAAGGGGACCATCAATAAATAATAATAAAACCAAACTGAAATTTTCTAACAAACACTTGATGGAGTTGTTAAGTTTGAGTTAAAATTGAATGTTTTCAAAATGTTATGGTATATTCTGAAATATTTGAGATCAAATTAAATTTTGTTAAAAATGTCAGGGTTCAAATTAACCATTTTTCCTTATTATAATTAAGAAAATAATATAGATTCTTATATAATTCTATCAATGTCTATTTTTGATCAACTAAATTCAAACTTAGTATTTTGTTTTTGGCTAATCTGATCGGAAAATAAACATAAATCATAAGACTTTAAATAATCAACCAAAATGATAAAGAAGCATATGTCGGTTACTTTAAATATTTACATCTTACAAAGAAAAGGGCCTTTTGAAAATAAAATAGATAATTTTTATTTTGTTAAGCAATTTATTTGATTGAAACCAACAAGAGTTAATCAAATTATATTTCATTAATATTTCTAAAAATAAAAATTCTCAGCAAAATCATCTAGCTAATTAAAGCCTTATAGAACAAGTATTCCACTTTATGTTTACCAACGAAACAATGATTATACGTTACTATGGTATCCATTAGATTTTGTTTTTGGAAACGTAAATGTGGAGAAAACAGAATGTTATGGTTTCTCTCTTGCCTTATGGAAGTTAGACATGAAATTAGGAACTTCAGTTGGTTGTTCAAGAACTTGACAGAGACTCTATATAAAAGATTGTGAGAATCACTAGTGGCACAACTATTGGTCATTAAAGGGTAGAAGATGAAAATTAAATCATCGTTATTTATCACTGATGAACTCATTAGTAATGGTTGATGGCTAAGAAAGTATTTAGCTCTTGAAATAATATATTCTAAATTGTTTAGATCCTAGATTAGGAATAATCCAATTTGAAATAAGTCCACAATTAGAATTTATTAATTTTAATTTTGAAAACCCAAAATCAAATCAAATTTTAAAATACTCCTAAATTATAAATCAATTAAATTTTATCGCAATTATTTTCTTAGCTAGATTAATATTAAAATTAATATTAATTTATAATTAAAATTAATATATTATAATTTTGATCAATTTAATAATAAACTTCCTAAAAATAAATTGATAACTAGAATTTTATAAGCTAATGTTTATGAGCATAAGTTCATTAGTTGTGTTACTTAAATAATTTATTTATTTAATATGTTATTTTTGGGTTTATGAGTTATTAATTAAATATCATTTTTGGAAAAAAAATAATTTTAAGGTAAAGGCCTCGTATAATGAGAATACTTAGACTTTTAAACAATGTTATACAATTAAGATGTGTCATCTTCATGTTAAAGTAGTTGCTCCAAATGTAATTATTGCATAGAGAGGATCTAACATAACATGTAATTTTGTTAATAACATAATTAAAGAATTATATTTTGAAGGATATTTGGCCTTCAAAAATGTTAAAATAAATTACTCTTAAAACTGTCACAACTAGAAGGTGAACTATTGAATATGTTATAAGATTGGGTATCACCTAACATGAAATCGTATGGATGATTGGTGATTTTTTTTTTTTGAGAAAATAGAAGAAGGGAATTAATCATAAATCTATTCCCTATGGGCTTTCCTATCAAGATAATTAGACTTATTGTGTATCATACTTTGAAGGCTCTACCACTTATATTAATCAATTACATTCCACGTGGGGTTCATTATATTTAGCTCATGTATTATCTAAATTTGATTTGTCTGGATATTATTTAGGTTATAAATTACTATATATAACAAGTGTTACTATTTTTTTCAGCTAAGTATAAATATAATTATATCGATATTCTGTATGTTGCTCGAATTATGAGCTAACTATTTGGTCATCTATTTTATGTTCATCTAATATATATTCAAAATCATTATTTTTCTGTTTGTGTTACATATATTGCAAATAAATTTTAGTTTTCTGATTGGTATTCAATTGTTATATAAAAGATTATTGAAAACTCTATGATCTTTCAATTTCATAAGCAATTGAAAACTCATTATTCGTCATGTCAATAATAATCAAATATATATATTTGCATGATAAGAAATTAATGTACATATTTGTAATTTTCCTTGTCGACTTAAGAACTTAGTGTTTCAAATATGACTATTACATTAAATTATACTACTATTGAATTCAACAAAGGTAAATTTTTTAATAATGATAATTATAAATTTTAGAGTACGAAAATTCAATATATGTTAGAAGAATTAAAGGCTTTATAACCATTAAACATAGCCATATATGTTCTTAATGAAGGCAATTCTACATAACATAAAAGAAATCATAATTCATATGAGATATAAAAAAGAATAACTGGTTGGATCGCATTACATTGTTGAATAGTATAGATAATAACATTATACATGAGTTCAAAAAGTAGAAGATTGTTAAGGACATGTTATCCATTTTGGTTGCTCAATTTAGAGGCTTAATGACTAATTTAAGTTCATTGACTATCAAGTGTGACATATATAAGAATTAATCTAACAACAATACAAAACAATTTAAGGCATTTATCAACTATGATAAGTGAGCTAAGAGATGTTGTTAATGAGTTATATGATTAACAATAAGTGGAAGTAGGCATTTATTCTTTACCTCAAAGTTGGGAGTAACTGAAAATGAATCTAACTCATAATGATAACATAAAGAGGATGGACAATGGTACAAGACATCTTTTATTAAAAGAAAAGTAGACTTAAATCTTTTAAGATGACCTTTAAGGTATATATAGTTGGTTTTAATTCATATGGAGCTATGAATAGGAAGCATGAACATCCTAATAGGCTTAAGTGGAAAAAATGTAAGAACAATAGCCGCAATATTCAAGACTCTAAGAAGTTTAAGTGGAACCACTTTGGAAAGGAAAACATCTTTTCAATAAAAAGAGAGAGAGAGAGAGAGAAGAGTGAAATGATACAATTGAGGAAATAAGAGTTATAATGCTCATACTTATAATGAGCCTAAAAATTTGTAAACTTTTAGTACAAATATTTATTTTGTGTACGTTTCTTATTATAGTTTTTCTAATTAAATATCATCTTTTATGAATTTTAAACTCAAGAGTAATAAATTATGTAATAAAGGATATGGGTGCCTTCATATAAATCTTTAAAACCTTACATAGTACATGTTGGATCTATGTAAATGACAATTCAAAAGTTAATGTACAAGGGATTGACATATATAAGTTAGGCAACATTTATTTCTACATGGAGTATTGTTTGCTCTAAAGATTCAATGAAATCTTATTTATGTGTTGATATTAATTAAATTTAGATTTAATGTAAATTCTTACATTTGTAGATTGATTTCTATCTTGGAACCATTTGTTATGGTAATGAATTTATGTTGGATGTTTTTTATTACATTAGATGGTATTTACTAAAAGCAATAATATAAATTATTCATTATTTACATTATCTAATAATTTCAATCATGATGCAAATTTATGGCATGCAAGGTTATGTCACATCGATAAGAACCAAATAAATTGATTAGCTAAAGAAGTCGGTAATTTAAATCAAGTATATATGCCTGTTTATAAGCATTTTATAGCTTGCCAAATGGAAAGAAAGTCATTTGGAAAGGAAACAAGAGCTTTTAATCCATTATAATTAATTCATTCAAAAAAAATTAGTCCAATGAATGTGAGATTAAAATGTGGGGTTCTATATTTCATCACTTTTATAGATAACTATATTTAATATGCTTATGTCTATTTAATTTCTCATAAATTATAAGCATCAAATTGCTTCCTAAAATATACGAATTTGTTGGAGAACTAACTAGACAAGAAAATAAAAGCTTTAAGAATTGATTAAAGAATAAGAATACTTGCATGATAAATTTAAGATATCATTTGATAAAAAATGAATAGAAAGATAATTGATTAGTCCTCAAGTCCCACAAATATGGAATTATTGAAAAGTAAAATGAAATGCTTATAAAAACAGTTAGGTATATTATATAAGCAAATTTACCTATCACCTATTAGTATGATGCTTTGCTCATAATCACTTAGATACTTAATCATGTGTCCACAAATATGGCACTGTATATAAGTTATGGATAAGTAGAAAACTTGAAATGACAAGCCTAAACACATAATTTGTGATCTCTCTTACAAATATAAGAAACTAGGCTCGATAAGAAAGAAAAGTATCTTTATTAGATATTTTGAACAATCAAAAGGAAGTATGTTTGTAAGTGAACAAGTTAGTGAAGGGGTAACTAAATTTGAATCATAAGATGTCACATTATTTAAAAAAGTGAACTTTTAAAGCAGGATGAAATAGAAAAAGACCTACTTTTATATAAAACTCAAAAAAGTGATTTTGTTACACAAAATCAAGAAGAGGACTCAATCTGAGTGAAAACAATCTAGATGATGAATAATTAACTCAAGACGAATTCATATTACAACTCAATAAGAGTTTACCTACTGTGCCTAATCTAAGTGAAAGTCATTGAGACATTGATGAATATATTTCTCATGAATCTTGTTTATATGAAAGTAATCATAGAATAATTTCCTAATATTATTTTGAAATAAAATGGAAAATTTTTATGATTAACCTACAAGAAGAGGTAAGTAAAAACAATTTAAATGAGACTTTTAATGGTCATGTTAAATAAAAATGAATGAAAGCAATGAAGAAGAAAATGAAGATATATACAACAAGGGGGAATTGATCATGAAGAGACATTTTCACTATTTGTGAGGTTTGCTTTGATTCGATCAATCCCAAGTATAATAACCAACTCAAATCTTGAATTACATCAAATAGATGTTTAAAAAAATACTTTTCTTGATAGAGAATTAGAAGAAGAAATCTATATAGTACAACTTGTAAGTTTCATTAAAACATTCTAAGAACATAAAAGTGTGTTGATTTTAGAAAACAATTTTTGGCCTAAAGTAGTCCTCAAGACAGTGGTAAATTCATTTTCATGACGTAAATATTTTATATGATTTTCATATGATCATTGAAGACCATTGTGTGTATTAAAAGCTTTATAGATATATTTGTGATCGTATCTTTTTATGTAGATGACATTTTGAATTACTATAGTGGTTATGAGTTTGTTAATCAAATAAAAAATTGGTTTTCATCCAAATTAGAAATGAAACAGATAGGTAAAGCTATATACATATTTGGAGGAAAGATTTTAAGAGATCATTCAAAGCGATATATTTGGAAAATTCTTAAATAATTATATATGCAAGATTACAATCCAATTAATAATCTTATTACTAAAGACAAAGGTCTCAATAAATATTTGGTCCAACAACACCAGTAGAAAAATAACAAATGATTAAGTCCCTTATTCTGGTACATTTAGAAGTCTTAGATATGTAATGACAATACTAGATATTAGTTACGTTGTTGGAATAAAGAGGAGATATCAGTCAAAATCAAACATATTGTAAAGCGACACAAAAAATATTGAAGTATTTAAAAGGTATTGTTGATTATTCATTGTATTATGTATACAAGGTTATACAAATATAGATTCAGGAAGAGATTTATGTATGAGAAATATAACTCTAGATTTGTTTTCATACTTGATAATGACGAAATATCATGCAAAAATAAGAAACAATCACATGTTGCTTTCACCAATGGAAGTCAAATTTATGGCATTTTTAGTTCTAGTATAAATAGTTGTTTGCCTTAGACATTTCAATGGTTCATTTGAGAGTTCCTAAACTAAATTGATTTGTTATTAATTAATTATAATAATCAAGCTACAATCACTCATTTGAAAGATCCCAAATTTTATAATAAAACTAAATAGTAGATATCATGTACAATTATGTGAAAGATATAAATGTACAAAGTGAGGTGAATACGATATTTATAACTAAACATGATACAATGGCAATTATAATGACAAAGCCGATTCCAAGAGATACGTACATTGAGCTCCTAAAAAGTCATCAGGATTATGTAACACTTGATTTTAAACTATGAGTGATATATTTGAATGTGAATCAAAGAATATGTCAGACAAGTAAGAGATTGGCCTTTTTATACACATAATCGTCTATAATATGTGTAATAAATGGAGATGAGACGAGTTTAAAGTTTATTAGCTATGTAATAAATAATTACAAGAAATTTAAACCATATATGTCGCCTTAAATAATAAAAGCAAAATAAATTTGGTTTAGAGTGATTAAATGACTATTATGTTTGTCTTAAGTTGTCATACGTAAGTTTTGAAAAGGTAAATTTTAAAGTAGATTAATGAAAGGTTAAACATTAAGTATACTTAAACCAACATTTATATAGTATTTTATGAATTAAGAGAAGCTCACTATAAATGAACGAAAGTTAATACCGTAACATATGACTCTTATTATTTATGTAAAATCGACCACAAAAGAAAACATATAATTCATAATATCTCAACTTATATTATGTAAGACCTTAGAGGTTAAATGAGCCTTGTAGTATACTCCTAACATATATGTGGTAATAAGATATAATTCCGTGTTGGTCACACGAATTATTGGATAAATATAAGTATTGTAAAATTTTAATTAACTAATCTCATCATATGTGAACAGAAATTGATAAATAGTAACACCCATAATGATATGAATAATAAGTTAAACATTATGGTAATTGTTTAAATGCCAAGACAACTATATTAATTTAAAAAATTATAATGTATTTATACGATTTACACACAAAAAATAAGAAGAGGGAAGATCATAGCAAAAGTCATTAGATAAAACAAAATTCATAAGTCAATTTATTTTTATGAATAATGCAAATATGATGAAATGAAACACTGAAAAGATCTTTACGCCTAAAACTATATTTTGGCATTTAAAAGCAATTTGTTAAGCGATTACAAACTTGCATTACTCTCATGTTTGATTCCTTAATCAGAATCTAAAACAAGTGATGCATGTTTTAAATAGTTCATCACCTATGGAGGAAATGAAATTAGTTTCTCACTTGGTCTGGGCATGGGAGATGTTCTTGATGAAAGAATCTAGGCTTGTGTCAGATGACCCTCCTTTGGCAATTGCTGCTTGACAAATGCTTCCAAGTTCCTTCGCTCTGCTCCTCATTTCCTTAACCTCTATGCTCTCAGCGTCCATAAACCTTTGCACTAATCTTGCAATCTCTTCTCGAGTAATCAAAGCTTCACGTTTAGCTTCTCTCCATAGTCTCCATCCAATTTTCCAATCTTCCTCCACCGTTTTGCCGGTAGGAACTTGATCAAAAATTATAGGTGAAGCAAGTATTGGAACTCCAGCAAAAACAGCTTCCAAAGTAGAATTCCAGCCGCAATGGCTCCAAAACCCTCCAACAGAAGGATGGCACAACACTCTCAGTTGGTCACACCATGGCACCACTAGACCTTTGTCACTACACCAATCTTTAAACCATTTTGTTTCGCCACGTGAAACCCACAAGAACTTGACACCACTGTTCTGCAACCCTGCGACAATTTCTTCTACTTGGGCACTTGAAACTGACAGGAAACTCCCCATTGATGACACATAGATCACGGAACCTTCAGGTTGAGAGTTCAGCCATTTTATGTAATCAGGAACATCCATATGATCATCCATAGGAGCGTGCTGTTGGAGTTCAAGGTAAGGTATGGCAGGGCCCACATGGTAAATAGGGAAAGGGAAGTTCGGTCGTAAAGCGTCGATAACTTGCGATTCAAGCTCGTAAACGGAATTGAAGATAAGATATTGAACTCTGGGCACCATTAGAACTGATTCAAGAGGTCGATGCAAGACTTGTCTAATGATTCCATCGAAAACTGAGGGAAGGTCCGCTAGACGTGTTGAAGGCAGTCCAGGGATGTAGTTGACAATCTCTTGCCCTCTCTCTGGACCGAAACATCGGAAAAGGAGTAAGCAAAGATTAAAATCACGTGGTTGAATAGAACTCAGAATCGATCCACCAAGTGAAAGTGCCGATCACATGGGAACAAAACCTTTTGGTTCAGGAATTGAAATGATAGAGAATTATGAATTGATTGTTACGCACCAGATAAGTCGGCAGGGAAATGACCATTTTGCTGAAGTAGATGAAAATGGTGGAAAAATGAAAACGCTGTCGTGGGCATAGGCCAAAATGAAGCAACCGGAATATTGCTCCGATTACCGACTCTGGCCATCCAAACCAAGTAAGTATCTGCTAAAATGGCATTAATTGGCAACTCAAGCCCATCAAGGAGAAGCTCGAAGGGAGCTTCCATTTTGGTGGAAACAGCTTCAAGGAAACCTGGAAAATCTTTGCCTCGAACAAGCTCGGAAGGTATGATATTGGGGATAGTGGAAAACCTGAGATTGGAAGGTTTAACTACGCTTGAGTCACCATTAATGAAGCTGTACCACTCTTCAGTGACAACAAAGGTGATAAGAAGTTGAGGATTCTTTGAGCAAAGAATCTTGCAGAGGTTCATCAGGCCGTTTACATGGCCTCTACCAGGGTAAGGCGCAGCCACCACGTGGCAGGTATTCTGGTGTTCCATTTTCATGGAATCCATGTCTGGGTTGCTAAGAGTAGAAGATGAAGTGAAGTACTTAGAAGATTTTAATGGGAGACAAGCTGAAGCGAAGTCGGTTGTTATTGCAACTGAACAGTTATAAATGCTGCATTCAATAGCAAATTGAAACTTTGAAAGGGACTTTTTGTTCTGTTATGCAAATTGTTTGGACCAAATGATGTCAATTCAATTGGGCTCCTTAAGCGTCCTCCAGGGCTTGAAATTGGCTGCATAAGTCAGTAATTGATAGAATTGATAACGTCGGCTCGGGAACTATCTATTAGTAGTAATAATAGTGGACAAAATTAATTACACACTAGCTTATTGGACTCAACTTATTTCAAATGTTAAAAGTTTTGAATAATTTTAAATATTTTATTAATATTTAATTTTAATTTTAATGATTTAAAGTGAATAAAATAAATTTTAATATTTAAAACATTTAAAATAAATTATAAATGAGCAAAGAATTATTTTTATTCCTTATATATCACATCAATATTTACGTGACACATAATTTATATTTTTAATTGAACTTTTAAATAACATTAATTATGAATTTAAAACAAATTCAAGTTACATTCATTTAAATATCTTTCTAACTCCTAACACTTTAAGGACTCCATGTACATCATTTAAGTAGTAAATATGAATCACAAATTTAATAATTTGTAATCCATTATATATATTTCGTGTTCTAGAAAGATGAACCATCTTTCTAGATAAAACGACAGTCCCGTTACCAGATTATGAATAGGATCCATTATAACAACGAAGTTATGGTGGGATTGAAACGAGTTTGAATGTAACAAGTTGTCAGAGTAGCAAAGATAATGGTTTTAGATACGACCTTGGGACTGGAACTAATATAATAAAATTTCAGCCCAGGTCTGACTACCCTAAGCTGGGACAGGACAGCTAACAAACCGTAATGAATTTCGGAGATGTGACCCCTCTCTCTCTATTTTCAAATATAGGATGTGTCGGGTAAAGACAATGTTAAATAAAATATGAAATGATTCGATCAAAATACCTCAATATCGGGAGTCGGGACGCTGGAGATTATTCAAATCTTTTTTTTCTTGAGAAATAAGATTACTCAAATCTTATTTTTAGAATCCCAAACCCTTTTTCAGATCACGAACTTACACCACAATTTTCACTAAATTTTTCTGTTAGATTTCTAAAAGGTTCATGACTGTATTAAGTTCAGGTGGTGAAATAACAAAATAATCGACAACTCTTCCTTTGAACTCCTAAAGTAATTGAATATGTTCTGAATAATGTATAAACTTATCAACTCTTTTATATTAATGCAATTTAATCCCCAGGTAACAACTAATCTTGCTAAACCATAACTAATATAGAGCTTTAATCAATTTAAATGGAATAGGAGCCTATTGGTTTCATTCAAATTGAAATTTCGGTCATATTTGACACTTGACAATCGGCTTATTATATTAACTATTAGTTAATTACATATGCGATTAACTGATAACAAATCATATCAATTGATTTAATAAGCGGATAAAATCAATTGTTTATTAAAATTGTTTGATAAAATTAACTATTTAATATTAACTGTTTATATATAAAATAATTTATAAAGACATGATTTTAAAAAAATATAATATATTAATATTATATCTTAATATTTCTTTGAATATTTTCATAAAAATTTATATTTTAAATATTTAATTTCACAAAAAATAAGCTTATAACTCTAAAAAACATAAAACATATAATAATAATAATAATTGATTGATTATTTAATTTGATTTAATCTTTTATAATTTATAAATTAATTAAATAATTTCTGAACTTTAATTTAACAATTTGTAATTTTTTTAAAAATTAAAATTGAAATTAAAAAAAAAGGGTCACAAGCACGATACATTTATAAACATAATAAAAAGAGTCACAAGTCATGCATATGACAAAAAGCTCCTATGTAGGAGCTTTTTAATTTTCAACTTGTTGGATTAAATCGGATAACCTAATCAGCTATTAACCAAACAAATTTATTAATTGTTTGACACAATCAAACAACTATCACCCTCCAATCCGCTAAAATATAGCTAAACAGCCATCTACCAAATGGGACCATAAAATTTTTAAGTAATTGCTTAGAAACTAACAACACTATAAACATCAACTCAATTGATTACATGTTTATACTTGCAACTCTTGACAAAGGTACAAAAATCTTAACTAAGCTACCTTTCCAAATACTATAAAAGAGTAGCCCCTTGTGAACAGAAAATTCAAGTTTAAATAACTTCTTAATAAATAGAGTAAATAGGTATATGTAGTCTAACCCAATGCAAGTATTCTATGCAAAAGGGGAAAATCAAATTGGATGGATTGTGTAAATACAAGAATTCTCAATCCAAATTTGTACTATTTCCCAATATGAGAATTTCATAAATGGATTTTTCTGCAGAATCAAATAAAGAAAGAACATGGCATTTTACGTTAACAGTAAAATCCCTACTAAACACAGTTTTTTCCTATTGGGAAATTGTAGATCATACGTGATTTTTTTTTCCTGTTAATACTCAGTGGAAGGTGCATGAATCAGGGTCAAGATAAAAGTGCACATCAGTCGTCCATTTACAGTTCATCGTTGAGGGAATGAGAAAATGTCAGAAAAAGCAATACATGTCTACAGCAGAACACGTGAAAATTGATTACAGTTGCGTGATTTCACATTAGTCACAGTTTTACGTGAAAAGAATGATTAGATGAAGTATTATCACCTTCAAAAGGTCGTGAGTTGCTGGTGTGGTAAAGTTAGCAAATCCTCTCCTTTCAATTGGGACTGGCATGTGGAATATTTGTATTGGAATATTTTGTACAGTCAAACGGTCCGATCCCTTGATTGTTTTTCTTTTTCACCTGCAAATTCATAGAAATTAGGAACACACATTTTGTTATCCATATATGCTTTGCTTTAACTAAACATTTTGAAAATGTTTTGATTCTTGTGAAACACAGGATGACCAGTAAAAATTAGTCTTTCACAATATCGATCTATACCTTTAACATTACACAAGACAGAAACAAGAACAAAGAACAAAGAACGATCTACGATTATGGCCTACAAAATAGTCGTCTTCCACAATGTATTGAAAGTTCTCTATGATTATTGCAAGGCAGCAGAGGAAGACAATTCATGCAATATATAAATTCCCAACAATGAACACTCTGTAGTTTCTTGACAACAGTTACCGACCTGCAAGAACTCTAGTTGTTCACAAACTTGTGGAAAGGATCATTATCTTGAGAAACAACGCATCAAGAGCCAATCGTGTATGTCATATCAGTTACAAAAGAGGTGTATCTTAGATAGAGTCACAATGAGAATCTTGCTAGTGGGTGCGTGCAATTTTCTCATGGATAGGTGTATCTTTCACATGTTCTGCAAATTGAAAGTCCTCTTGGCGCAGGTGTTACATAACTAATTAGATCGTAAGAAAAGACTATCATGTATTCTCATGAATTTGGCCCATGAGTGCTTGTCAATTTAAAAATGTTAAATTCTCTAACAAAACCCTATAGAAGTTTGAGTTTGAAAATTAACAAAGATGACTGAAAACTAAATATGCACCAGCTTGTGAAATTAACAGCTAGAAATAGTCACATACCGGAGACCAAGGACTAGGCTCAGGAAGTGATTTGTCAGGGGGTGAATTCTGTACAGCACCACCTTTCATTTTCAAAATTTCCTGGAGAAAAATTCACGTTAATCACTATAATGCTCTCCCAATACTACTTAAAATGATTGCAAGTCCAAATACCTCTCCAGCTCCTTCAAATGCCGCTAGCCATTCATCAGAAAATGGAACAGCATTTGGTGGAGGTTTAATTACTAGTTCATCTTCCTTCTCATCATTCGCCAATCTCTTGCTGCCATGAGAAATAATTAATTAATTATAATAAAGACTTGTTCTTGAGAACCTCCGATATTGCAAATGGGAAAAAGTTGAGAAGAGAAAACATCAAACAAGCATACATAGGGATAAATAACTAGTGAAGAAACTCACAGTGATCGCCTTTTATTGTTGTCTTCTTCATGGGATATCTGCGTGTTCAACTCATCCTGCATTTCACTATCAAGACAACTACTGTTTTCCAGAATTATAGTTTCAGCTTTATTTTGTAAATTATAAGTTTTTAACAAATCCACTTCCATATCCTGGAAAATGCTTCCATTTGATGTCCCATCTAATTTCATGTCTGGTTTATCAATCGAACAAAAGGGCTTGAAATCACAATTGGTCACCAACAATGGAATCTGATCTCCGCTGTTGTTTGAAAAGGGATCATATTCTGTTGTAGCTTGATCAGCAAACTTGTCAAGCCTGCACATCCCATTCATGTAAATTCCAATATCATGTGATTGCTCAACGTACATGGCACCTGGAATTGTTTGGACTACACGTGGGTGTTTATCATTCTTTTCCATATTCAAGCAAACATCTTTTATTGCAGGTGGTGCTTCAGTGCTAACGTCAAAACATTTTGATTCATCTGAAGAACTATTTCCTTTCTCTGAAAAATCTGCAACATTTTTTTGATTGCCTCTGTTTTCTGAATCTACCACCTCAACATTCATAATAAACAACTTAGAATCCATAAGCAGTCCATTTTCTGGGGAAACCTCTTCAATTTTTATGTTAGAATTTTGAAGCTCAGAACATTTTTCCAGTCGTTTATCACTGTCGCCAGTTACAGTTAAAAACATTGTATTTGCTGTGGAAGTATATGAGTTCATGTTGCAGTTATCACCTATTGACTTCCTTCTTGAGCAAAGCACTAGCTCTTCTTCTATATCAGTTTCCTTGTTCACTTCTTTAATTCCAGTAATCTCACTTGCTTGCTCCAATATTTCAGATTGGCTGAAAATCTGATCACTTATAGATTCACACTCAGCATTAGTCACAGTCTCTGAGATACTCCCGTTATAGCATTGATCAACAGGATTAATCGATTCTACATTCTGTTCACTCAAATCATCTATAACCTTGGAAGAATCATCCAATGCTATGGAAGTACTCTTTCCATCACAGTGAATATCAGTTCCTGGCTGTAGCTTGGAGAAGGCAACAGAGTTGATTGACAAACAATATTGTTTATCAACTTCACAACACTCGCCTGCAACCTTAACTTGTTTAAAAGGGCAGAATGGGTGTGAGAAATGCAGAGCTTTCCTTTCACTATCACCAATACCTTCACCTTTGTTACAAACACCAGTTACCTCAATATTATTGGTGGTCTCTGCATTTGTGGTGTTGCCTATGCTCATGCTCGATAGAGAAGAATTAGAGACACCATTAAAGTCAAGCTCAACCCTGACACTTTCAACTGTAAACTCAGCATCTACAGAAGCTACAAGGGCATTATCCACAAACCGGTCGTCTATCTTTCCAGCTGTATTGAGGCCAGAATACTCTCTTCTTTCTATTTTTGAGCATGCTACATCTAATTGCTGGGCAGATTTTTCGGATTTGTGACAAACCCCAGTTGCCTGTATATTATCATTGGTTACAGCATCTGTCATATTGCCTATGCTCATTCCCTCCGATACTGAGGAATTAGATGCACTGTGGAAATCAAGATCAACCCGCAGATTTTCATCTGCCAACTCAGGATCTACAGAACCTGCAAAGGCAGTATCCACAAGTATGCCCTCAATATTTTCACCTGTATTGAAGCCATAATATTCTCTTCTTTCTGTTTTTGTGCATGCTATCTCAGATTGCTGGGCAGATTTTTCAGTTTTGTGGAAAACACCAGTTGGCTCAACATTATCAACAGTTACTGCATCTGTCATGTTGCCTGTGCTCATTCTCTCCAATACCGAGAAATTTGATACACTTTGAAAGTCATGACCAGCCATCAGATATTCGACTACCAACTCAGGATCTGCAGAACATGCAAGGGCATTATCCACAAATGGGTACTCGGTCTTTCCGGCTGTATTGAAGGCAGAAGATTCTCTTCTTTCTGTTTCTGTGCTAGCTATCTCAGATTGCTGAGCAGATTTGTCCCTTATTCCGTCAACAATGTTTGAGTGTGGATTAACCATTGCTGAGGTTTCTAAGATACTACTGCTATTTTCGACTAACATATTATTATCGAAAAATTGCACGTTTGCATTTCCCACATTTAATGTCTCAGTCAAGTTATCAATTCTGTGAAAGCTACCTGTTGTGAGCTCCATACCATCATAGGGAGATGGATCAGGAAACTTTTCTGAGTTGTTTGATATGGAGTCTTGAATTTTCACTGTGGCATCAATAATGTTTGAACAGTTATCTTCAGCCAACTTGCTGTCGTCGGTATTACTTTGTAAAAGCAATTCATCACCCTTCATCCGCAACCCATTAACATCCATATCATAAATCTCCGCATTTGAGTGCAAATTGCTAAAAGATGCACCAGGTTTTTCTTTGCTCAAGCCTGAAGGTATACTTCCCAGTGGTTCACGATTGCCCTCATCACGTGAACTTGATGATCTAGGTTTTCTCTGATTAAGGATGCTAGAATTTGGAACATTATATGATGTAGAAGTTCTCTGTAACAGGCTATGTGTAGCAGATCTTGACTGCAAATGATTGGGGCAAAAAGCATCTGAATTAAAATTCTAAAAGTACCAAATTACAGCATATAGGTTAGATTTGACAAACTAATACCATCTAATATTGTTTATGGAAGACAATCAAGCACACCTGATGAAAGAATCCCAATGAAGGTGATGGCATCCTCAAGCCTGATGGTTTTGCCGTTGGGATTTGTGTATCTTGAATATTTCCTCCACAATAGGGAGAGCTTTGTGAGGAAGGAGTAGAAACTACACTGAGATCAACCCCATGATGGGTTTGTGGATGACAACCAGCTGGGAGAACCAAATCCAGAAGTATCTTGGAAACATTATTTGCTTGACTTCCCAGAGGTTTATTTAATTTGGTTGATGGGAGCTTTGCCTTTGCTGGATTGACCTTTACCAACAAAAGGCACTAAAATAAGATTGTGGTGCCATAGAATTTGTTAGCCTAACACCTGATAAATTTTGGTTATTAGCAATTACCAAAAGTTCAAAAAGTTTCAGGTTCTCACCGCATTCCTTCTAGCTTGTTGAGGGTTGGATCTGGAACCCATCTTGCTTGCTGGTCCAAATTTCCCATCATTAGGGACATTTTTGGCATTGGTTGAAGTTCCCTTCAATCCGATATTTTTCCGAGACTTAACTGCAACATAAATGACAATAGATAAGGTTTTCGGTTTTATATGGCATCAAATAATATCTAGTCTAAGAAAAGGAACAATATGTCAGGTTATAAGCCCTATGCAAGAAGGTCAATAAAATATGAGCTGATTTAGAACTTACAACAACTTATCAACATTTAACCAGTATGCAAAATTGAGTTCATTCCAACTGTTGCAAACAACAATAACCTAAAAAATTCAAACATGTGGCAAGCACATGCATGGGATCACCTGGCTGAGCGATCTGATTATGCTTCAAGCGGCTAGACCTATCAGTTGAACCAGTAGAAATGGAAACACCACAGGCATCATTCTTCAGAGACAATACTTTTTCCTCCTTTGAGTTCTTAGTGGCTACTTTTGGGGCATTGAAATTTTGAATCCTTTTCAGATTTCAAAGAAGTTAAGGTCAACTTTTCTGCAGAAACAGATATATGGAGAAAGAGAGACTCATTCTTACAAACTTTAGAAAACTTATCCAATAAACATAACTAAAAGGATATGAAGATGAAGGCACATGCCTTGCACGACCACTGCATTTGGATGCACTTTGATTAATATCTTGGGCTGAAAGAACCTTCCGTTTTGCCTTAAGAACATGCAACAAGCATTAAACAATATCATAGCAAATATTTTGCTCATACAATAAACTACAAACAAACTAAGCAGTTAACTAATCAATTAAACAAATATGAGAGAAGCTTAGGAAAAGGTACTCCAGTTCAATTTCAAGAAAACCTAAACATGAAGGTTGGACATACTTTTTCTTTAGCTGATGAAGCACCAGTATTTGGTGACGACGTGCCAACAACATTTTCCCCCTTTTTGGAAACGCTTTTCGGTAGTTCCTTGAATAAGTTATCTTCAAGAGCTCGCAGATCCGGTGGTGATTCACTGACACTCTCCTCACTTGCACACATTGACTCTCTCCCTTCATGAATAACAGACAGCACCTCTCCACCCGAATTCCCACTAAGCATTGATAATTCCAGAGGATCCAGAACTCCTAACAAAGGAAACAAAAAACCATTATCATCCACAAGATCAAGAGCTATCGATCAGGATAGAAACTATAAAAAAATCAGAAGTAAACCTTCTTCAGTAAAGAAAGCTCTGTCCCAGGCCAAACTTTTCCGGAGATTGTATCCTCCACTCTTTTTCTTCCTCTTCATTTTGTGCGGCTCAAGGCTCAGTTTGACCACTTCTGTTTTGTTCAAATTAGAATTCTCCTTGTCATCGACGCTCTCTCTATTGGACTCATACGCACCATCCACGCCCTTCACACTCCCTTCACCACCAGAAAAATAGCAATTAATTCCACTTCAAATTCACATAACCAAGAAGAACACTAAGGAAAACAATAGGGGGTGGGGGGGAAACCCTAACTAACCGAAATGGGAGGGAGGAAGAGGAGGGCGACAAATAGAGGGGTTAGATCTAGGGATTTCGAGAAGAGGTGAACATGAGAAACCGGTGAAGGAGCCGGGAACGGCGCCGGCGGTGGGAATGAGAAGTGAATCATCCACGGCAGAGATCTCGATCAGGGAGAGATCGGTCTCCATTTTTTCTTTGTGATCTTCCAATGTCTCTGTGGTTTGAGTATTTCAGGGGAAGTTGAATTTGTGAGAGTGAGAGTGAGAAAAATAAAGTTGATAGCATTTGAATTTGGTACAGGCAAGCGGGAAGGATAAATACAACGGTCGGGTCACTTCTTCGTGATCCGATTGCATTTATATTTTATTTATAAATAGTAAGAGCATGGGCTATTTATTTATTTAATATCAGTTTTAACTATGTTTGGGCTCAACCAAAAATCACTTGGGCCTGTTCGGTTAGTTAGAAACAAGATTACAGGTTGTTTGGAAATTTTTGAATTGAATTCATTAACGAACTGGATTCAATTACATTAATGAGATTGAATTGAATTCAATTTATACTGTTTGGAACAAACTCAGAAATATTATAAATGAATTCAATTACACTGTTTAAAATGAGAATGAATATAGTGAAGAACGAGAATGAATATTATTATTATAATTATGATAGTTGGTTATGAGGAAGGAATGATTACTATTACCATTAACAGTAGTTGATTAGTAAAAAATATTAAGAAATAAAATTTTAT
>JANVCL010000213.1:8524047-8535524 GCA_026546855.1 Erythroxylum incrassatum | reverse complement strand
TTTCATAGTGCAATTGGCACATCTAAGTCACTTACCATAGTCTTTCTAGGAGTCGGTTCCTAGTCCAATGATTGGCCTTGTTGAGGAGCTTTAGGCCTTCGAGAATACACTAAGGTTGGTTTTTTAAGAATTAGTTCTCCCACTGAATCGAACTAGACAGCTTCAGGTTCAATGGTAGGTGTTTGCGGGTTTTGTGGGAGGGTTTGTGACATAAGAAGTGATATGCTTGGGTCCCAATAAGTCTCTTCATTGGATATCTCCCTCTGAAGAGAGGTATTGGTGAAGTATGGTTGTTTTTTGAAAAAGTGACATCATATGACACAAAGAATTTGTTTGTAGAAGGTGAGAAACACTTATAACCAGTTTGAGTGGGTGAGTACCCAAAAACACACACATTTAACAACTTGTGGGTCAAGTTTGCTTCTATGGGGTTGATTGTTGTGTACGAAAACAATACACCCAAAGACTTTAGGAGGAAGAGAATTAAGGAGCTTAATGTGAGGAAATTTTTGTAGAAGAACACCTAACGAGGTTTAGAATTTAAGAGTTTTTGAAGGAAGACGATTATCAAGTATGAGGCAATTACAATGGCTTCTCCCCGATAGGAATTTGGAAGTTGGTAAACATCATAGATCGGGCTATCTCTAAAAGACGACGATTCTTTCTCTCCGCTATCCCATTTTGTTGTGGGGTACAAGCACAAGAGCTTTGGTGAATGATCTCATTCCCACTAAGATATTGAATAAAATCAGTTGAAAAATATTCTTACCACTAAGATATTGAATAAAATCAGTTGAAAAATATTCTCTCCCATTGTTTGTGCACACTACTTGAATAGAGGTCTAAAATACATTTTGGATAAGTTTGAGGAACTGTTTAAAGATATGATAGGCTTAAAATTTGTCTTTCATTAGATATACATGACGTACCCTTGTATATCATCAATGAAACTGATAAACCAACAAGTACCAGTTAGACTTGTAACTCTTGCAGGACCCCAGATATCACTATGAATTAATTGGAAAGGTATTGAGGGTATGTATAAGTGTATGGGATAAGTATTTTTGCTTTTTTTGTAAGTACACATTGCACACAATATAAAGAAATCTGATCTTTATTGATGAAAAGGTTTGGATATAAGATTTTCAAATATGAGAAATTGGGATGACCAAGGTGTTGATGTCATAACATAACATCAGAATTTGAAAAAACTGAAAGGGAAATCCTATGTGGTGATTTGGATTCAGTAGGAGTACTCTTTCCTGAGAAGTAGTAAAGTCCAACTTTCTCCTCAACACTGCCAATCATCTTCCCCAAACATCGGTCCTGAAATTCACAATGAGATGGAAAGAACGTTACAATACAGTCTATGTCCTTGGTTAATTGACTGACAGATAGTATATTATAAGTTAACTTAGGCACATAGAGAATAGTATTTAATATCAGTTTTGGCAAACAAACTCTCCCTTGACCAATAGCTGGTGACCCTTTTTCATCCGCGACCTAGACATTAATTTTCTGGTTACGTGGCTCATATTTTTTAAAAGACATTCAAGTACCCAGTCATGTGGTCTGATGCACCTGTGTCCATAATCTAGAGATTTTGACGTAGGGACTTTGATAATAATGATTGACACAGGTTACCTTTATGCACTAATGTTGCAATAGAGGTTTGTTGATCATATGAGTCTTTCTCAGTTGTGATTTTTATTTGATTCAAGAGTTGATGGAGTAGTTCAATATGCTGGGGGACAGGTTAGCCTTGTGGATTTGATGATATCAAATTCTGCTACATGTGTTGCTCCATGTTTTTGCTGAACTCTTTAGCTTTTAGGTTTCCAATCTAGTGGTTTCCCACGTAATTTCCAGTAGGTCTCACAGGTGTG
Organism: Erythroxylum incrassatum; assembly: GCA_026546855.1. NCBI lineage: Eukaryota > Viridiplantae > Streptophyta > Magnoliopsida > Malpighiales > Erythroxylaceae > Erythroxylum > Erythroxylum incrassatum. Next base: position 8,533,638 of record JANVCL010000213.1, on the reverse strand, counting down.
GTAGGGCTTATCATAGTGGTCACACCACTACTTGTTCTTGGTTTCTTACTCTCAGTTTGGTAAGTAGACTCCTTTTGAGAGTTTGTCACCAAAGCTGAGCCTTAAGAGGTTTGTTTAGAAGTGTGTGATGTAAGCATGACCTTTTTCCTACTCTCTTCCCTATGCACCCCAGCAAACGTTTCTCGAATTGACGGAAATGGTTTTAAACTGAGTAACCTTCCTCGTACTCCATCAAGTCTAACATTAAGTCCCTACAAGAAATCAAAAACTTTCTCCTCCAATAATTTTTCATACTTCTCGGCATCAGCACAACACTCCCAATTTACTACATAAAATAGATCCATTTCCAGCCATAATTTAGTAAGTTAAAATACTCGATAACCGACATATTACCTTGTTGAGTATTTCTAATTTTTTATTTGATTTCAAAGCAATGGGAAGTGTTTTCCAAATCAGAATATATTTCTTGCACAACCTCCCAAATTTCTCTTGCAGTTTTGCTGAAGGAGATGGAGTTTAGGCTAAAGATATTATATAACTAGGTGTTTGGGATGAGGTTTGAGACTCGTCAAAGGAACCGAAGGTTGGTTGAACTCCAACCATGATGTAGCTGGAAAAATTAGGCTACCAGAATCAATAACTCTGATACTATGAAACAAGAGGGTATAAAAAATATCATAATAAAACCTACTTTATTTCTCTGATTATATGTAATCTATACATGAGCATAATCTATTCTAATACTACTAAACTACAAGATTTTTAGTATATACTAACTTATCCTATCTATAGTATATCTTATCTCCTAGAAGATAAACTTATCTACTAGAAAATAATCTCCTAACCTTATCTATGATAATTATCCAACAACATGAAACGCAACACGAAACATGACCCTCCCTATTGGAGAGGTCCCAATTTGGATAAACTTAAATTACCTGATCATTTGTGTAGTTCACTACTACTTAAAAGATATAACCCACAAATTTGCCTTCACTCAAGTTTAATTCACATGCCTATTGGTTGTTTTCATTTTCGGTCAAATTTTTCTTTTTAAATTTTCATTGATTTACTTTAATTCATATCAAATTTTGTAGATATATTCTTTACTAAAATATTATAACAAATTTTGCTTCATCTGTTTAGATTGTCAATTTTTCCTTTTCACTTTTGTTAATCCAATTGAAATATTTTTTTCCTTAAATTCTGTCTTGCATCATGCATATCTAATTTTTCCCTCCAAATTCTAGCTTTAACAATATTCACTTACACATTTTAACCATTCATAACAAAACATTTATATACATACTCTTTAATTCCCAAAACCAACAGGGCATTATCCGTTTTCAAATTTCCACTGCATATCTGCACATTGACCACCTGCTAATATCCGAATAACTCAACACAATATAGTTTTAGAAGTTTTGAGTCCCAATATAGATTATTTGCTTTCAGTAGACCTTTCTTTTTATCCTTTTGCAATTGCACTCAGAATCCAAAGCCAGAAACAGAAGAGTGGAAGGAAGCTATTCTCTAGAAATCATCCTAATCAGTTGTTTACAAAAATTACAAGGAATGTAATTATTGTCAATGAACATTACACAAAAATGCTACATCATCTGCCCAAAAGGCTCGGCAAAACCACACATCTTTTTGTGTGTATGTGACTGTGAAGTACTATAACTCCCTATCTCCCAAAGAAACCACCACATACTTCAGGTAAAAGCTACAGGGTATACAAAAGATTCTTCAGATCCATCTTTACAGTAATTGTAACCTCCAGCCTCTCTTTTCAACCTCCGCGTTATATCAAAGAAAGGACCAAAGGAAATGACAAAGAAAAGAAGTACATCTATCTATCTTCTACTCACAGTGACTATAAGCGACTTGAAGTATATGAATCTGGATCATACATTTCCATGTCAAATGTCCGCGCAAAAAAGCGTCAATCCTCTGTTAGCCAAAATGAGGTCTCATCATCTCTGTTGTGGACGGTTTTCGATCATCAAAAATGTTGTGAAACTCTTTCCATACTACTTTTTCATCTTAGAAGATGGAATGAAGTATTATTTAGCCGTCATCGTCAGTTAACAAGGTAAAAGAGAAAGGTTGGAACTTGTAACCATCACCGAAGTAGAATTTGTTTTGAAATTCCACCCAGTGGAGACGCAAGGCATGTAAGAAGGCACTTAGTGTCTCCATCATCAGTAGTATGAAGGCGGTGGCAAATGCAAAAACTGCGAGTCCCACCAAGCGAACCACAATATTGTCGTACCTATGACATTATTATAAATTAGATATCAATTCAAAAGAATACGCAACATAACACATTCAGCCACGGACAAAGAAATATCAAAGTAAGAATACAAAGCAATTGTTTAACAACTCTTGTAGATCAGTTATGAGAATACTTTTATATTGCATTATGGAAATTAACCTGTTGCTGGAGTACCTCCTGTTGCTATAACTCCAAACTTAGCACCAAAACAGTTGAGCCATATCGATTAGTATACTTAAAGACAACAGCACATGCTTTTTTAAGAAATAAATCAGTTTGCCAGTACCATGTCACAAGACCAAGTACAACTTCATGAATTGGAGCAAATAAAACTTCTTTAAAAATTTTGTTATATTCCTAATAAAAGTGGTTTGGGGCATGTAATTATCAGGTGCATACAAATATATGAGTACATACGCCTGCCACCTAATGTGTTGCTCTACCAATGCCAAATAAATTTGGAGTTAATTTTGCCACACTCATTTTTCTTTGTTATGCCAAGTAATGATCTGCCTAATTTGTTGAAAATTGCGGCAGCAAGGAAATCACTTGCTTTATCAACACAAGGAACTGCAGCATAGAATGTTTTAACTGAAGTTTCAGTGTTTTATGCATTTGATTAACGTTGAGGATACAAAAGATTAAGCACTAAAGAACCAAAGAACACAAATGTGTGTGTGTGAGAGAGAGAGAGAGGAGGACAGAGATAACAGCAGATTTCTGCAAGCATCAGCTGTGGCTGGACATAAAATTACTCACCCCCAAGCAAGAAGAAGGACTTTCTCATAGAAAACAGTTGACAACTCCGAGTGTGCCAAGCTGCAAAAGAAGTAATGAACATAAACTAATTATGAAACAAGAAAAAATTTGAGAAGCTTTTAGAAAAAAATGTCCTACCTCAAAGCCCAAAGCCGAAGATATGATGCTGTGTTCGAGACTGCACCAAGAACAAACTCGATAGAGTGTATCATTTGGTGTACAAACACTTCACTGAAATTAAAATCTTCATGATATCCCCGGGCAGAATCAGGTTCTACATCAAGATCAATCTCAGCATTGTGAAGAATCCCATACGTACGACCTTGAAATCTCTATATACACCAAAGAGTAAACATGAGAAGACTGTCAAATGTTTCATTATTTAGACCAAGAACACTTCGATAGTAAGCACTAAAAGCAAGCTTCAGCTGAATAAATTAATGTACATTTACCCAGAAAAACTAATGTTAGAACTAAATCTGTAAATAGTTCCAAGAGAATTAACTTCATCTTAATGTCTTGAGCTTCCATATGTAAAGCTTCTACTCTCGGAAGAGACATTATAATATAACGAATTAACATTTCCATTTTCTACCAAATAGAAAAACATTTATGGACAAAGTAGTATAAGGAAGATGTGTTGTACCTCTGAATGAAGTTTCTTCAATATGAATGGCTTAGGAAACAGCATCCATGGAACCGCAATGAGGGCCAAAAGCAACAATACTATCTGCAAAAGCTCAAGCATAAATTCAACCATTGAATATTTGACAGAGATGATTACTAATATGCTAGATGTAGATAAATAGGATAGAAGACATGCCTGAAGTGGTCTCTGGCCCCAAAACAGCTCATTCTCTCCAAGATCATCAGTAGGACTCAAAAACATGTAGATCATCACATGATAGAGATCCGCCTGAGCGCCAGTGCACCACTTGATTATAATGAGAAGTGAAAGATACCCAAAGAGGCAGTTGAGGAAGATCATCTGTGGCACAAACTGGTACCTATTGACAAGAAGTTACAAGGGACATGTTTCGTTTGAGCAAAACATAAAAATTGCTAAAGAGGAAAAGAGAGCAGAAACAAACCTAACGTCAAGTGAGTTGCCAAAAAAGTGTGCATTGAAATAACTTAGTACAATTCCTAGATTCATCTGGGCCACACCAAGTAAAATCGACATCTTCATCTTCAGAGAGTTCAAGAATGGCAGTTCTGAACGACTTCCACGCCAACTAGGGTCCACTCCAAATGAGTATGAATCTTGGTATTTGATTAAACCAACTGTCCGTGCATCACTGGTTCAAAAATAAAGAATAACAATTAAGCAACCTAGTTCTTTCAAAGGTAAATCTGTCTATTAATATTGTATCTGTGAACTGATAGCATAAAGAATTGAGGCTTTCACGAACCTGTAAGAAAATTGAGTATATAGATAGAATGTCAGAGATCCAAAAAACATATGATTTCCATCAACAAATATATGTTCACAAATTATTAACAAACTAGAAACATGCAGATAGGAGTATAAATTGATTCCCATCCATAGCAGCAATCTAACTTTCATAAGGAAAAGCAATAATAATAATGACATTTTCGTCATTTCCTTGCTGCAAATGAAGCTTTGTTTCGCTTCAAAGTCAATTAAAATTGCACATTCTATTCTAAGAGCACTACTCTAAAATAAAAAAAAGAAAAAAGGGTGCAAAAGAAAATTAAAAGAGTACCACCGCTTCCATCATTTTAGAACATAATGGGGGATATGGAGGTGGGGGTTTGCATTTCATGTAGGGAGGTTGGGTTTTTGTGTTTCAACTCAACAGTTGCAAGTCCTAGAACATTCAAGGCGTCGAATGATGTGTTCAAAAGTACAAATTGTTTCTAGCTGGCACCATTTGAATATATTTGTGAAAAAAATGCATATACCTGCAAGTAGTGTCCCGACATTTATAGGCAGATCCACCAAAGATGTGGAATGGAACAGAGAAGAATTCATTGTAAATCAGGCCACAGTAAATTGAAAAAATTGACATTAAAAGTAGTACATAACGTCCACCAAAAAGCATCTCCATAAAGCTTCCAAGTCTCTGCAAGAAATAAATATAAAATTTAGGTATATTAGCTAATGCATAAAAGTTAATATTTTACACTGCAATCAATGATAACAAGTTTGACATATTGTGGCACAGAAAGCAAATATAACCTTTTTCAGTCACACAGGGAACAAAGGAAGCATTCATTTAGCGAAAGCACAAACTTAATTTGAAATGTGAAGTTTCATAATTATAAATTTGATGCAAGTTTATTTATGTGTAAGCACAAGGTGTTTATAATTATAAATTTGATGCAAGTTTATTTATGTGTAAGCACAAGGTGTTTATAATTCAAATATTGTTGTCCACCTAACCTTGTCCCTTTGAATTTCAACATAATAAATCAAATTTAGTACAAGAACATTTCATCAAAGTCATTAATCTTGCAATTATACAAGTTTGCCCCTTAACTCCACCAAAACAACTTTTAAATAACTAAATCTTAGCACTTGCTTATCTTAATCAGAAAGAGTCAAAGAGAATTTGCAATTATACAAGTTTGCCCCTTAACTTCACCAAAACAAGCTTTTAAATGACTAAATCTTAGCACATGCTTACCTTAATGAGAAAGAGTCAAAGAGAAAGAAACATGAATGTCAAAGACAAACAGCTCAATCGAGGAACATGATCAATACCAGAAAACAAAATACTCCTGATTAGAACTTATTTTAAAACTGTAATACGAAAGCTTCACAAGGTACATACCTGATTACTAAGTTTATTTTCCCTTGCTATAAGGACTAGTGCTCCTAACAGCAAGCATATTCCATGGCCCCAGTCCCCAAACATCACCGCAAAAAGAAATGGGAATGTAATGACAGTGTAAACTGCAGGATTTGCTTCTTGATATCTAGCAACACTGCCAAATAACCAGTTACATCAGCCTTTTTAATAGTTTAATGGGTCAAAAACATGGCAGCCTTGACTGCCAAAAGGTTTGTCCAATTGCTTAACAATATGCCCAAGGCTACAAGCACCCAATACGCAATTCCAAAGTTGCCTCATTCAAAAACTACAGATGTGTAATGTATTTTTGAAAAGAGTAAAGTATGAACAAACGGCCAACTTTTAAGGGTCTTAAACCACACTTTCATACTTGTCGAGAAGAATCAGTATAATATCTGTGTCAGGGCTCACCTTGAATCACACCCTAGAAATCTTTGTTGTATTGAAATCACAAATACTTTCCTATAAAATGTTTTTTATTCACCAAAAGAAGAGAGAGAGAGAGAGAGCAAAAAAGTTGCCTAAAAAAACTGTTGACAGTTCACTAAAAGTACTAACCCGTATGCATCAACAATTTCCTGAAATGCATTTGTGAAGCGATTGGTTCTGAAATAAGTAGGAGGTGACTCCAAAGTATTCATCACGTGGAATATAATGCCCACTTGTGAACTACTATCAAATGTTGCACGTTGAAGTGTCTCCTCAATCTGTTCATCCAAAACATGTATTTGTAAAAAATTCAGCAAAACGTTCAACCAAATAACCTAATTGAATAACAAATGAACAATAACATTCTGACAGAAATAACGCAAGTACCTGTGGTCTTGCAGATATAGGGCACCAGCCCTCTCCAACAAGACATTTTTTTGTAACATCAAAATCCAGCATATTCAGTGTGTCATACACAGCTTTCTCCCGTCTTACCTGGAAAGTAGAGCCATCCACTATAATGATGAACAAACCATCCACAAATGGTTATCTTCAATTCACATGCTCGTCCAAGAGTCGTAACTTCCATTCGACCAAACAAATTCAACAAACAAAATAATTACCCAGACGATTGAATCCTACCAGATTCATCCATATTGTTAAATGAAATCCAATGGAAGCCAACGCTTGATTTCGGTGGCGAATTCCAGCATCTAAAGTAGCTTCTAGTTCAGAGAGTCTCGATAAAACCTGAAATAAAGATAGAATGTTCAACACGAGGAAGTCCAAGATTCTTTATGTACTAAGAATCAGTGAATAGCTACTTAGGTAAACCATACAAATTGGGGCAAGACAACACCAAGTTAAAGAACAAACCAATCGCGAATGTTGTTTCAATATCATTTGGTTAAGTGCAAAAAATATGGGGAAAAAAACTTTTCCGGAAATTGCACTATAAAATGGGAGAACTGTAATGACACATGGTTATCTAAGACATTCAAACAAAACAAACTACAGTAGCTTATCATATTGAAGCGTGAAGCAAAAAATAGTGCATTTCGGTAATATTTTCCTTACTTCTCTTGTTAATTGCCTCTGTTTTGTGATATCTTCAGGAACAGGGTAGCAATTTGCCTCAAAGGCTTCACAAATTTTCAGAATCTTTGTTCTTGCCTGCTCACCGGAGAAGAAAACTACAAATACAGTTTTCTCAACCTGTAACAATAAACACTTTGTGAATGAGGCTAAATACAGAAAATGAGTCAATGTATTTTCCTAAAAGTAAGACATCGGAGGGACTGAGAATTAGAGAGGATGAAGAGTAGAGAATGGAAGAATTAAATACCAACAAAAAGCTTATCTAGAAACATGTCAGAAATGAAAGGCACAAACCACTTCAGTTGACACAGGATCCATTATCTCTTCATCAGTCGATGCCTGATTGAAAAGCATATTACCCCTCGTAGCACGAAATAACATTCTTTCAAATCTCATAACTTTTGATCTAGATATAATTCCACTTATAAATCTCAGACCAGATTGACTTGATGGTGCAGACCTCAACTCCTGCATAGTGCAGGCTTGTGTATGAATGTAATAACGGCAAATAAATTCAGCACAAATGACTCAAATGTTGCATGAAATAATATATGAACCTGTTCGAGTAAAGATGCTGAATCCTCACAACCATCACTGGGGAACACATTCTCATTTAACTCTCTTTCGTCTTCCACTGCGTGACCATTACTCAATACAAGAAAGCCAACAGCCTGGAATCATCCAGCATAACACAATGGCATCAACAAATTGGAGATCAAAGATCCCATAGTTCCACTATCTCATTATTTGCAAGTACAGGGGATTTTGTCATAAGCAGTTTCCAAAATAGATTGAAACCAATAATAGGTACATGAAAATTCAGAGATAAATTCAACAGTTAGCAAGCCCAAAACAAACAAAGTAGCTTTTGAATGTTTAAATTCCTTTCACAAAATAAAAATATCAATCAATCCCCCATAAAGGATGGGAATTACGAGCCAGAGGAAGGGTGCTGGATGGATAAACAATTGAACAACCAAAGGATTAATTTATAAAGCCACGTAGCCACGTAACTGTCTTTTTATCTCTCTGCATGCTTGTACGTGTGTAATGTGCATCTATGTGTTAGAATTACCCCCATCTCAAATGCAAATTTGCTTAACCTATAAAATAAACATGATGATGATTAAAGCCCAAGCTTGAAAGAATTTTTAAAAAAATCGTTTTAATTTCAAATCAACATATGATACTATAGTAAAACAATAGATTTGTTGAAAATATCAATTGGATTGTACTTAAACCACCTGATATCAAAGACATAGCTGGAGTTAATAAATTCACTAAAATCTGTTTTCATCTCTTCTATTTTGGTTACTGTATAAAGATCGAATATACTGTGAGTACGTCCTGTAGCCTAATACCATGGCTATTTACTTCTTTATGCCGACTACACCAAGGAACCCAACTTCATTCAAGTAGCAACACAGGAACTAAGGCACAAGAAGGAAAAAAAATAGGAATGAAATGAATATAATGAAATTGAAAGGAAAAGAATTTAAAGCATAGATAATTTAGCAGCATATGATATCACTTATTTTCTGCTCAAATTAGGAGTATGATAGCAAGAGATCTACCTTTTGCAGCACCATTTTGAATTCCAAAAGCTCATTGTATGTTTCTTGAAGTTTCTCGCTGTTAGAGTTCATTTCAATCAGCTCATGTTCATGTTCAGCAAGTTGTATCTAATATCAAAAGATATAGACAACACGTATAATTAGGTTGAGGAATGGCGATACCACGTTGAGTTGATACTAGATAGCTCTATCAATAACAGGTTGTTGCAAGTATCATACTGGAAACAAAATTCTAAAGCAAACAAAAAAAAGGAAACTGTTGAGATACTTAACAGCTGTAAATAGATTATATTGAGATATAGATAGGCTGTAAATAAATAAGATAGAATAAGTTTGAAATCCCTTAAATTAAGGGATTACATTAGATAGCTTTAGATAACTTTCCAAATTTAAATTCCTACTTGTAATATCCTATATATGGCTGTATACTTCCTATTCAATATATGAGAATATATGAAAATTCTTGCCCACATGGTATCAGAGCCGTAGGGCTTCTTTTTCTGGGATTTGTCCTTCTAGCAGCCTTCATTGCTGCATTACCGAAACCCTTTTTTTTTGTTCTTCTCTTGTGTGTTCCAGCCTTCATCGCTGCATTCCTCCTTACCTCTCTTGTGTGATTCTCATTAGGGTAGCC
>JANVCL010000213.1:8493213-8510513 GCA_026546855.1 Erythroxylum incrassatum | reverse complement strand
ATCCTTATCTCCTTATCTGTTAACATATTGAAACAATAACACATAACAATGAAACTTGAATAAAAGTATAAAACTATCACTACCTTATTCTTATCCTTATCTCATAACAGAAACTTGAATAAAACGAACTCTATACAAATTGGAGCTCTGGCCTAGCAATAATTCTCTCCAGGGCATCAAATATCTCGTCTTTACTAATTTCTTTAAGGTCATGCCTAAGTCGAAAGAATGGCCACCTCATTCATTAGGTTCTGCAAACCAAAACTTGAGCTAACATAAGTTCAAAGCTATAAACCTTTAACTAATCTGCAATCCGCAATTTGATACCTTTAATAGGAAGAAGCCAACAAGCACCTAAAGTATCTTCACTCTACCAGCAACATCGGGCCTATCCAGTATCTAGCCCCTCTCTGCCTACCTACCGCATTGATCTCATCGATGAACACAATCCACGGTGCTTTTGACTTTGCCTTCTCAAACAAGTCCCTTACTCTTCACGCTCCAACACTTACAAATAGCTTCACAACTTCGAAGCTGCACAAGAAAAGAACGGCACTCCTGCTTCTCCGGCAACAGCTCTCGCAAACAAACACCCTTTTTGAACTTTAGCTCCTAAATGAAAGATGACGGCTAGATCTGGAGAAGATGGAAAAAAGAGAGTTAATTTTGGTGCGATGGAGGCATTCTGAGAAGAGAGAAGAGAGGAGAGAAGACGATGTAATCTGTAATGTTATAGGTTTTAATCCGGTTATCAAATAACCGATTCGTCATAAAACCGACAGGTTCTTTGATAAACTGGCCGGTTTTTATATTCAATTCAAGGGTTATTAACTAAAACCGAACCGGACACATGGTCGGTTCAGACTATTTCCAATCGGACCGCTCGGTCTGGTTCGGTTTTCAAAACCTTGGTTATTCCTTTGTCATCTCAAATTTATGTTTTCAAACCAAGCATGGACATTCATTATCATTAGAAATTATTAGGAATAAACCAGACTAAGTAATACTCATTTCATTATATTCCGCGTCTATTCTATTTCTAAGAATAACCATTTCATTCTTTATTTATTCCAACAGATGAACGTGAACCACATACCCTGTTAGGAATTTAGGGATTTAGGGTGTAAAAGTAACGAATGAACCTTTCTCTCAAATCCAAACAATGTTGTTTCACTAATCAAACAATCTCCTCTTAATTATGCTGACGTGTCTGGGATTTAGGGTGTAAGAGTGATGTATGAACCTTTCTCCTAAATCTAAATGACATCGTTTCACTAATCACACATCCTCCTCTTAATTACGCTGACGTGTCTGATTAATGGAGGTTCATTGATACATGACATTGCCATGTCAGCATAAATAACGACAGAGCTAACATCCAGCTAGAATTGAAATAAATTGAAAATTTATGCATTTTATTATTACTTTTTAAATTTTATATTATAATTGAAAATTTTGAAAAACTTTAAGTTTTTTTTCCAATTATTATTATTATATATATATATATAATCGTCCATGTATTTATCCAAGCAACGCGGGGTTGAAATGTTGTTTGAGACATTGGAGAAAGGACCTGCTCTACTAGAGAATCTCGCTTCACTTACCACTGCAGAGTCCGATCAACCGATAGACTCGTGTAAGTATCTTCGCTTACCGTTACTTCTCTCTCTAAATCTCCGTTTTGCTACAGGCTTTTTTTTGTGTGTTTGATTTGCCTGTGCCTTGCTGTTTTGGCGTTCCATTATCTGTAAATGGTATGATTCAGAAGAGCGTATCTTGGTATTTAGAAGGAATCCCGTTGATTATTGGATAAAAACTTTTCTGGCTAAGTTTGGATTGAAATTTCGTGTACGGGTTTGCACAAGAACTTGATTCATACAGAGTACATTGCATTCTTAGGTGAAATCATGAAAATGGTCCGATATTTGTGTCCAATATGAACATGCCTAAAGATGGGCCTTTTCTTGAAGTATCCATTCAAATGGCCTAGAATCATGGATTCATGACTTCAAAGTTCTTACAAATTGCAAAATAACAGTTAGGGTTTTGCAGGAAATAGTTTTGATTGGAAAAGCCATGCTTTCTTTGTTATAATTATGAAACTCATTTTTTGGTGATCAGAAAGAATTTTGATATCTGCAACATGAGGAGATCTACGGATGATGAAAAGATTCTCGGCTACAATGATGTTGTTCTAAGGAAATCTGATTTGGGTATCCTCAGCGGTCCTCACTATCTTAATGACCGAATAATAGAGTTCTATTTCAGCTACCTTGCTACTAGCCATTCATTTAAAGATGTCCTACTGGTTGCGCCTTCAGTTGCTTTCTGGATAGCAAACTGCCCTGATGCTGATACTCTCAAGGATTTTGTAGAACCTCTTGAATTGCCAAAGAAGAGATTGGTGATTTTTCCTGTCAACAACAACAACGATGTTACTGTTGCTGAAGGTGGATCACACTGGAGCTTACTTGTTTACGAGAGAAGTTCAAATTCATTTATTCATCACGATAGCTGTTACGGAATCAACAAAAGAGCTTCTTGTCAACTTTATGGACATATTAAGGGGTTCATGTCTACCTCCGATGCAGAACCTCATGCGTCATATGTTGAACTCACTGATTCGCCTCAGCAATTGAATTCTTATGATTGCGGATTATATGTTACAGCCATTGCAAGATCCATTTGCCTTTGGATTGAAAGCAATGACCTGAAAGAACCTAACTGTTTATGGTTTTCTGCGGTGAAGGAACAGGTCACTCCATCTGCTGTTGCTGATATGAGAGGTGAAATTCTGGAACTGATTACAACTCTTATGCACAATAACTGAGTCCCATCCATGAGAGGAGGAGCAGATACATAGGATTTGTTCATATCTCAAACCAAAATTTGAAACTGCAAATACAACAGTTCTTCATAAACTGCGGCTCGTTAAACTTGGGATGCAGGAGTTGTATTTGGAGGAGTTCTGCTTTCTTTTTCAAATTTTCAAAATGACGTAGGGCAAACAGGAGGATCAAGTTTGGTGAACTTTTTGGATTTCGATCTAGTGGTTGCCCATACATTTAAGCGAACAAATACTATGGCAGAACTTGCTGCTAAGGACAAAAGGAAATACAAGTCTTTATAAACTTCGAAACTGCATATCCTGATTAATTATAGCACCCGTGCACAGTGCTGGATTACTGAGCATAGTTTATGTTTTTTCAATATGTTTGCCTTGCTATGTAATCAAGAGCGTTGCTTTAGCGACAAATAAGACTAATGTTATCTGGATTATTAGACACTGATAGTGCCCCACAAACTGCAGCAGGAGGAATGTCAGTATTGCTTTATTCTGTTCTACTTTTCTGTATGCCTTTGCCCTACTCTGAGAATAAGATACAATTCTGGAGGGCAGCTTGTTACAAGATACGATATAGCATAAAATAACCTATTTGCAGAAGTACCCTGATGCGATAAAAGAAACCGAGGAAAACGGTGAAAAGTGCCCAGACCACATTGAAGTCAGAATTTGATACATCATTCTGGCACCAATGGAAGGAGGAAAAAAAACGCAATTTGAAATGTCAAAGTTCTGCTAAAGGGAACTCATAATGGATATTTGCAAGTGAAAAATAATTTACATTTGCATGTCTATTGGAAAGAGCCTAACAAACTACTGTCAATCACATTCACAATTGTGACATGATGCTACAAATTTGGAATGAAGAGGGTACTATCTTCAGATTCGAAGGATGAGCCAACACACTTCCATGGCTAGGCAAATTCAATTATGAGATGTGTAGGAGAGAACTGCGTTTTATTGCTTTAGAATGTCTCCAGGACACTGCACCAGCAGTAGCAGTTGTGGGAACAAAGTGTTACGTTCAGAAATTTGCATAGTAAAATCAAAAGAATTAAAGGAGCGCCCCAACCCAGATGAATTTATACACAGGTACATGGAAAAGTATGACCTCCAACTTTCCTTCGTAGCCAGTAAAGAAACAAATTTTAGGAGTCCCATTTGTTGGGAACCCACCTGTATCAAATTATCAAATTACGAGCATAACGAAAAAATAAAAATTTTACGTTTTTTGATTGAATATCAATAATTTAATAATTTGAAAAGCACTTGAATAATAAAATATAAAATTATACTTGATTTGATATTTCCATTGAAATCTTTTCAAAACTTTTTCAATTTGTCAATTAGAAGTTGTTCATGCATCTAGCTTATAACAGTATTCTACATAGCAGTAAAAAAATATAGTTCCTTACACTTATTCCTATTTATAGAAAAAGTATTAAGATTTCAAGCTTATTAAAATTAAATATTTCAATTATAATTACAATCAAACTCTAATTATAATAATTTTAATTTTAATAAATGTCAATTAAATTTGGCTAGAGAATTCCTTAAATCATTACTAGTCAAGAACAACAGAATATTCTTTCTAATTACTTTAAAGTGATGAATTATTTATTGACTTACCCAACTATCTTTATGTGATTTATATTGCATCTAAGTACTACATACTAAGCTATCATAAAATAGGACAAGTGATAAATAACATCAAAATACAGTAATTCTCAAATGAGATAACTTGGTAATCTTAAATATAAGGATTAATTATACAACCATTATAATGAGAAAAATCATAAATACCTAAGTAATATTTTATTTTGAATTCTCATAATCGGGTCAGTTCAGTAAATTTATTCTTTAATAAGCACTCACATGTTAGTTTAAGTATCTCCATACTTTAATTTATAAGATAAATTACTTTCTTCATAACAAATAAATATAGCTTAAGCTAATTTTACTATTTCATCAATATTCTCTCTTAATGAAACCATAAGTAAGAATAATTTGCGAATAATACATAAATGAAAATTGAATCATAATTATAATCTTATCATAATTTCAGATGTATAGTAATTATCCCATGAATTTTACCTTTAATATTAAAACATTAAATGTAATTAACATGATACATAAAGATAAAAAATGTCTTTATTAATTAAATAATAATGTCATACATAAAATTAGAACCAATTAATTGGCTGCAAGGCAATAAACTACCACTATTCTCATACCAATTCTAAGATCTACAAACCCAAGAAGTTACTCTTAACAAATCATTTATGTCTTTGCCAAAAAAACCAATCAATTGAGAGGAAAAAACTTTACATTCCTTGAACAATTTCTTGTAAAGTGAAGAGAGATGAGGAGACAGTACAAAACAAGGTGGGCGGCCTGTGACGTTCAGGCCTCTTCACAATGTTCAGCAAATCCCATAAACAGAAATGAATGATTCTCACGATATCATGGAGTAACTCTGGATTCTTACTACATTAAAGGATCACTCATATCATGCTTGTGTCTACCGGGTAACTACCTAAAACTCGCAAGAATGTGGCGAACTCCTGCGCACGAGCATAATTCTGTCATTCATGGTCAAGAACAGTATCATAGTATTTACTCGAAAAATAAAATAAGATAAAATAAACCTTTAGATGCCTGAGGGCATTTTGTGCATTCTGGTCGGCCATTGATGCCTCGAAATCCACGTAGAAAAGATAGTCAAAGTATCTGCTAGAACAACAAACAAATATTCCAAACATGACTCCGTTATCTGAGGAAGATGGTAAACAGAGTGGAGTTTAAGAAAAATCCAATTATCTAAGGAAGTTTTTCCTGATGTTTTCCATAATCTATCACTAAACGTACGTTGGAGAACCAGCATTGCCATCATCGGATCCTCTCAAGGGTTGCTTGCGCAAGGGACGGCTCTCAATCTGGTTAAAAATCAAAGCATAAGACAGCCTAAAGAACATATCTCATAATCCAGCTTCACAAGGATGCAAGATGTGTTCGTGAGAGGGAGCTGTGGAGAGAGGAGGGAGGGGATCGAGAATGACTAATTAACTTTTAGGAAATATCAATTACCTTAGTTAAGTTGATTTGTCGAAGAGCAAAAACAGCAAGTGCCTTGAAAAGCACTCCAGGACCTTCCTCCAGTGAAAAGACAATAGTAGTCTGAGATACCAAGAGCCATATTTCTTAGCAAAAGTCTGTTTTCAATCAGTCTACAAGCAAAGATGGATCGGTAATTTTAACTTCCTGGAATTTTCTATCATAAAACAGCCAACCTTGAACAGCCTGTCCGTGCCTGGAATTATGGGCTCCCTTGCCAACATCAGAAATCGAGTAACATTATCACAGTCATCCTGCAATGAGCATGTAGAATTCAAGCCAGTATGAATAAATGACCATGTAACATTTATTCCAGTATCACCGAGCAAACAATATGTAAAAGTTAACCTGAATATCTTCAGCTAGTATATTCAAGCCATAGATGCTAGCAGCAACAGCACTAGCAACAGCCCCAGTATCTTGTAGTTTATTAAGTGCAACATGCTACAGAAATTGAGAAATTAAAATCAGTTGCAAACGAAAAATCTAACCATCCCATCAGTTCTAGCAATTAATGAAAATTTTGAAATTGTGCTAAAAAAGGCTATAACATAAGTTATGAACTGCAACACCAGTAGCAATCCCATGGATATGTAAAAAGCAGTGCTCTCACCAATTCAGAATCACCGAAATATACATGGTGATGGGAACAAGCTGAATCCCAAAGTCACAAGGAAATGAGTTGCTAATAGATGGCATTAGGCCTACCTTTGCTGCACCTGCAGTATCATCCACGGCTTCTCTTACCAATCCCAACTTCGTTAATGTATGCTCACATTGAGCAAGAGCCTGAAACACAAGCAGTACTGAATAAATAGAATAGAAAATAAAACTTCAACAGGATCTACTAAATTATACCTGTGGATGACTTAGAACCCTTTTCAAGTCTTCAACCTTAACCCCATGATTTGCTAATAAGCAGTGGCGTACAGCATATTTAACTTCACCTACTATATGCAGCTTGTGACGAAGCAAGAGGTCGTAATTTCTGTGGATGCTTCCACCCAAAGAATTCTCAATGGGCAAAACTGCTCTTTCAACAAGCCATCGTTCAACAGCCTGTCAGAAGGAAAAACGTGAACAATGTGGAGTTAACTTCATTAAAAATAGATCATATAAACAGTTCTGCACCCAAAACTGAACATTTCTCGTGGGAAAGATGAGACTTGAATCTATGTGGAATATTTTCGACACTTTGCTTTAAACAAATTCACTCAGGATAACTTGGAACTACACCAAATCCATTTAACTCAACTGCTTGTGAGAAACAGGCTAAAGGTGCTGAAAATTTCGTCAAATCACGAGGGTTCCTGACTAAAAGTATGACAGCGTAGGTAACAGTGCCTGAGAACTGAATTTTCGTAAATGGATTTTGGATGGGAGAAAATAACTTGTGTCATCAGATGCAATGTAAACCCCTAGGCAAGACAGAGAACCAGACAAATGTAAATCCGCAGTTCTCTGCCAAATACACCACAAAAAGCACGCATCTTCGCCCATGAAATACATTGCTTTTAACTTGTTTCAAATCAACCAGACAAACACACAATGGGAAAAGCATTCTCTGTATGAGAACTACTCATTTGACACACTGCAGTCATCTAACATTACAAATAATCAATCCATCAGCCATGACTCAACGTACAAGTAAATGAAGAAACCAAATTTAGGAACAAACAAGAGAGAATGGTTTAGGAAATGACTTCAAAAGCGGTATCGAATTGATCACACGGCACTGCTTCGCAGTTTGGGTAAGCCTTCTCTGCTGCAGACTCACTGTAGGCGCCACGAACACCCTGTATCACACATGTGCAACTATTAAAGATCAAAACGAACATTAAAACCAAATTCAATTCTACATTTTAAAAACTAGGCACCCACCTGGAAAGCGACGCGAAGACGCGACCCATCAGAGACAGAACTGGTGGGAAGATTGGACGATAAAGGCCCTAGAAAGAAACACCCGGAAAGGAAAAGATCCCAAAATCAAATATTTCTCATAAACTCAAGAAAAAATTTAACAAAACAGCAATTGGGTATTTATCATACTTGGAAGCGCGTCTCTGGCCACCGCGTCGTCGAGTGATTCTTCCAAGAGACTTTGGAGCTCGGGTTTGCTCTTGTTGGGGCCCTCGTCATTTGTTCCGCGGGGAACGCAGGCCAAAGCGAGAAGAAGGCGGCGACGGCGGCGGTGTTTCGGTAGAACCAGTGGCAATTTGGTCGCCACCGGATGAATTTGATCGGGATTGATGGCGATTTGGCCAGGAGGTGTGGCCAACATTGAGGAGCGAGTGGCCATCGATTTGGGTAGCTTGCATGCAATAAAAGAAGCAGCAGCAGAGATTAGAGGTTGAGTAGGAGGCGGAGGAGTGCTGGAGGACTTCGTTAGGATTGTTTCTGTTCCATATTCAGTTGCAAGAATCGAATCAGATCATCCTAACAAATCCCAAATGACAGCGGCTGATCCATGAATCTTCACTAATTACCATTATATTGGTAATAAATATTCTGATATATCTAATTAAAAAAAATCTGATAGAGAAAAAGAATTAATGACTCCAAAATCAAAAGGGTTCGCACCAATTTTGACTAATTGCGTTTGTCGGATGATATGTTGCTTTCTAGTTGATGATCAATCGGTCCAATTGGAAAAGAAATAGTAAAAGAGCATTTACAATATGCAAGCTTATACCTAAGCTCCAGTATGTTTGGTTGGACTTAAATACATTAAAATAAGATATATTAATTAAAATTATTAATTCAAATAAGAGTAATTGTCTATACAGGTGTAATAGAATGAAAAACGTGTTTTACAATATAGAAATTTGTGATGTTAGATCCACCGCCCTTCCCATATCAACTCTCACCAAATTTAGAAGAACATGGTATGAGGGTTAGTCTCAATTCTAGATTACTATGACGTCTAAATTTCAACTTAGAACCACCTACTAATCGTACTTATTGAGAGTTTAATTTCTTAATTTAGTACCAACAACAAATTAGTTCTTATTGCCAATGAGGATCTAAATTTTTTACTTATTACCAACAACAAAATGGTACTTGCAAAATTTAACTAATTGTTATTGTTATAAAATATTAAATATTTGTACATATATTAAGAAATTTTTAATGCAAAGTAGGAAACAATTTAGCAAACATAGGATGAGTAAATTACCTTTTTTATCATTTTTAATTTAAAATTTTGAAAAAAAAGATATATGGAAAGATAGTGAATTACATTCCATTTAAATGTAATTATTAGATTTTAATAAAGAAAGCATGCTTTCCTCCCCTCACGAACAGATGCACATTGGGGCAAGTTGCCCCGTTGCCTTTAAAAAATTTTATATAAAAATATTATTATTTTAAATTTTGATTCCATAAAAAATAAAATTTTATTTCTTATTAATTTAATTCAACAATATAAGAATATTTTAAATATTTTGTCTTCACTTAAAAAAATTCAATAATATAGAATATTTTTAATATTTTACCCTCAATTAAAAAAAATTTGGATCTGTCCCTGCCTCCCCTTCTTTGTTGCATAGTGTATGGTTGCTATCCTCTTTAGTGGAGATAGAAGACAAAACAAAAAAAGCTTATCCCTCTATGTATTTGATTGTTGTCCTAAGTGATTTTTGTTCTATCCTCGAATGGCAAAAACAAAAATTTTTGTTCCTTTCAAAACTGAAGGACAAAATTTCATGTTTCCATCTCCGAGACAAAACATATAAGCAACTTCCAGAAATACCCCTTCTCCTACATAAGTAAACTTTTTATTCTTAATTATATTATTAAACTTATTATTATTATTATTATTATTATTATTATCATCATCATTATTATTATTATTACGAAATTAATCATCTTATTATTATTATTTATCATCATCATCATTACCATCGTCATCATCGTTATTATTATTAATTATTGTTATAAATTTTGTACTTATTATTATTATTATTATTATTATTATTCAATATTATTATTATTATTATTTGATAACATTTTTACTAATACAAATCATTCGTTTTAAAATAATTAATGAATTACATATTTCCAATCATACTATACTGCAGGAGTAATTTAGTCATTAACACTATTTTTATGTTCTGTCAACTGCAAACACACATTTCTATTATCGAGACGGAGACAGTTTTATTTGTTTGTCCATCACAACCAAACACCTCACTGTCTTCAATTTTTATTTTATTCTATCTCCAAATTATTTTTGTTACATCTATGCATATAAAAGACAACAATGATAGGCAGCGCAACCGGCACACGCAATGTGCCTAAAGCGAGTTGAGCCGTAATATTGATTGAAGATCATACTGGGCCTGCAGTTCCTTTGTTTAGAATGAATTAGCGTTTACTATTTACCTCAAATGGCTAACAGAGAGAGGAAGACTGACACATCCACCGCGTCAGGTGAGCTTGGCGTTGCTTCAGACACATACACACTATTCTTGGTCCGGCCCATTTGACTAGTGCATGGTAGGTGAGCCCAAATTGTCATGTACTTGTATATTAGTGGTGCAATTGTTGGAGCAAATCCTTCCTATAATTTATTAATTTAAGAGAACGCACTCATAAAATAATAACTATTGATTACAATATTATGAAGAAAAAAAAGAATATGCATCAGGCTATCCTTTGACTAGTTCATAAAGGAATGATGAGTAGTACATGATGTTTTCTTCCTTCATATCTCACTCACTATAAGCACCGTAAGTTACAGGTTGAGTGACTTCAACAAATTAAATTAAGCCCATAAATGACACGAGGCATGTTCAAGACTTGCACACTTGTGTCATTAAGCTGTCCCCTACAAAAAGTCGCTTACTGTTGAGGGAGTTGGAAGATATAGTAATTTAATTATAATATAGGTCTTAAGTAGTTAAAACTGTCGTGTGATTTAAACATAGAAACCTCTCCTTCTGTCTCCATCTCGTTGGAGTGAGTGTGAGAAAAGTGATGCATAGATTATATACATCATACGTTACCAAACACCAGAGCTTGGAATTTAGCAAATGATTTCTGTAACGGTTGTTTGTTTCGTTCTTTTTAAGCCCAGATCAGACCAGACACCCTGTCTTATCCTGGAACCGGACAAAACCAATTTCGTTACCAAAACCCCCTTTTCATGACCCATGTGACGTGAATCTATGTCTGTCTTTACACTCTTCTAGTGCCTAGCGTCAACTACGTCATTTTCCCACATGCCATTTCTTTTAGCTATTTTGATGCATGAATTGATAAGATCAAACAAGTCATAAAAAAAAAAAACGATGAAGTAAAAGTCTTAGGGAATGGAATCTACACTTTGCTTCGTGAGGGAGGAGAAGGCGGTGGATGGCGAGTGGGACCCACCCCGCGAAACTTATCCCGCCCAGAGATCCATCATCCATGCTCCATGCTCCATCCCATTCCCACCTTCTTCTTCCTCTTCTTGTTGCTGTGGGGACTAATCATCATGTTTTCCTTTCCTCGTAAACCTAAATATTCTGTCTTTTTCTCCCTCTCCTAGCCGCATTTTCGTACGGCTACGTGTTCGTCCTCAGACAACATGTGGGGTCCTACTTCCCACCGACCAATTATTGCATAGGCGACTGGACGAAACTATGAAAAGAATGGAGGGGATACTTACCGGGGAGGTTACATTCTCGTATTGTAGAGATTGTAATAAATTTATAAAGTAACATATATAGTTATTTAACTTGCGTTATTACACGTGAATAAACTAAGGTGGGGAAAATGTGAAAAATCTATACAGATTCTCAACTTCAGATTCTTTTCTCATCAAAAGATGTTTCGGGCACAGCACAGTTCCCTATCCTACTTTACTTTTGTTACTGTGACCAGTCTATAAACTCGACGGTCATGTCTTCATGGCCCCGTCTCATCCGACCCGACATTGTTTCTGCATGTTTAGATTATCTGTTTCTTCTATCATTTTGTGTCCTCCATATTTTATCAGTATTTATCTATTCAATTTTTAATAAATTTTATTTATTGAATAAATAGATAATCATTATATATATGGTAGGCAAAAGGTAACAAAATAGTGACCTATTCTCGTTTTCTGCTTGTGATCGTCGATCTTACGAAAGCTAGTGCTGCTTTGATTATATACTAATTTCTGTAAATCTTATTATGTGTTTCGAATGGTTTATAAATGGGTTAAAACAAAAAAATACAGAATACTTAATTTTAGTTTCATTTAATTTTTCAAAGTGATTTTAAAGGTTAAATCGAGCTCCAATTTTTTATAGAAAGCGTTCACGGATACTTGATTAATATTTTTATATAATTTTCTTAAGATGTAAGCACTCTTAATGAATTAAAAGATTTGTATGCTTACGAATTATATGAGCAAATGCAGGAGATCTTAATTTTTATATACAACTTTTATATCGAACTTTCCTATTACAAGCTTGATATAAATCTGATTCATACTAATTGAGATCTATTTTCTTCTCATACTTTAACCTATTAGTTAAAAAAGTTTATTGAGTTACTTTATTACTTTTGTCTAGATCAAATTATGTAAATTAATTGTTAAATTATTAAAAATTTAAAAATATATTTAATAATTGCCTAATTTTTCGAGGAAAGACAAAATTTTCCTAACAACTTATTCATTTCAGAAGTTAATACTTATAGGGTAGAGATGTATTCAAGCCAAATCTCTTAGGATCCAAAGGGTCAATCATTGTCTGCTCATGATTTTCCATACCAGACAGAAGATGACTACTTAGAATTTGGTTTGGTAATACATGGGATTTCCCACCACTTCAAGAATCTCGGTCCATATAATATTGATTAAAAAAATAAAAAGAAAATCAGCAAACCAAGAGAATAAAGGGTAGAACAAAGCTGTACCGTATCATATGGCTGGCAAGCTAAATGGCATTGGAATGCTTGATCATGATTTATTTAGTACATGAGTGGATTGCAAGTTTTGGTTCTTCTTCCCCTCATGAGCAATTCAAATACTCGTAAGGATGTTTTGAATTTGCCGTGTCTGATTCGCGAGAGGTGATTGATCACGTGTGTAAAATACTACTTGGTTACCCTCTTGGTCTAAGTCCATCAAGTTGACTAGTTACCCCCCACAATCTACGTCTACGTGAGTTATCACATATCACAAAGGAATAGGTACCACCTATAGTGATGTGACCAACTGGATACGGATTTCCACCTTCCTTTTGTTTGTTCCTCAAAGCATCCAATGCCCATTAAGTGCACTCAAGTTAAGATTAGAAAATGGTAAACTATATTCAACTTATGTCAATCTATACCCAATTCATTGTCGTTTCCCCATCATACATGAAGTAATTATTTTTCTTTTTATTTTGTTTAGGACAGATTTAGATTATAATTTGCCATTTTGAACATAAAGCAGACTGATAAAATAAATTTTAACGGTACAGCCAAGTATAATGAATGAATGGTTGGTTTTGAAAGCAAATAATGAGGTGGCTCCACAAAAGATGTTTTCAATTTCAAACAAGGACCAGGACCACTGACATAGCTCAAGTTACTTGGTGGGCTAGGCATTAAGCGATTAAGCCGAAATGCAAGATATCAGAGGATGATTATCTCTCTCTGTCACTGTCACCAGTGTTTCTTCCTCTCTACTCTCTTCTCCTCGTATATCATAACCATTAGCACGACAAACAGTGCACCACCAACTAGTATTCAATTCCCATCAAATCAATCCATCCAGTGGAGTCCCACCAAAACTCACCACATATCCAAACAAACATACCCATGCACACACACCAAATCTCTTCTCGCTTTTGTTTCTAGTATCTAAAAAAGTTTTCAAAAATCTTTTTCACTTATTTATTTAATGCCTATTTAACAAGTGGCCAGCGTTATAAATAAAACAAATTATTATGCGTTAAATGAGACAATCCTTAACAGTATAGAGAAATTGATACACCTTTGGTGTACATATCTATCGTAGAAGAAAGTCGCAGAGGTTTTGACGATGAATTTGCGGGAGGACCCATGCAAGACGTAGGCAGGTTACATAGAAGGTGATGGTGGTGGGAGGTGGGGTCCATGTATAGTTGCATCCACGCGAAAGTGGGACCCAGTACCGGCGAAACTGAGAGTACTTCTTGTGGGGGCTGCCAGTAAGCTACCTATAGGCTTAGCCTCCTTCCGGCTCCTCCATATGATATAATATATGAGTGTGTTGAGAAAGAAGCAGATTTGCATACAAGAAACTACTGGTACTAGACTTGCCTTCAATTCATCATCTTCCTTTTGCTTTCTGACAAACGAAGAAATTGACTTTCTTCTTGTTCGACCAAAACATCATTACTTATCTCACCCTCTCCCTCTCAAAATTGTTCAAACTGATTGCTTTACATACTTAGAGGGCTGTGTTCTTGTTGTTTCTTCTGTGTTTCTTTGATCTCCAAGTGGGTTACTTGGTTTTTGCATGGATGGATTCTTCAAGCGGGCATAACCAGCAGGTGGGTTTTCAACTAAGAAGTTCACATCTTTAATTAGAGACATAAATATACCTGTGTATGCTGTTCTTTCTTGGCTTACTTTACCTTTGGCCTTGCTGCTACTTGATATTCGTCCACATTCTTTCGAAGGATGACAGTCAAATTTTTGCTTAGGCTCAAAGATTTGAGCTTTGTTACTTAACTTGACGCTTCCAATTAAGAGGAATTTGCTTTGCTCAAAGGAAAGTTACCTTTACCTTTGTTTTCTCTTCTTGCAGTGGGTGGTATTGCTGGGTTCTGGGTTTCACACTACATCCAATTTGAGCAAGTTTTAAGTTTGAATCAGAATTTCTTTACAAAGTGGAGAATGGTTAGGTGGCTTTTAGTTTCGTCAAATAATTCCGTGATCCAAACATAATAACACCTAAGTTTGAAATTTAATATTCTTGAGAATGTGTAAAGTCAACTGTTTATGATGAAGTTTCCATCTTTGAGAATGAATTCAGTGGAGAATCCTTACGGCACTACCCTTTACTTTATGCATTTTCTTCATGCAATTAATTAAATCTAAAACTTCCAAAATAAATTTCTTTATTATCTTTTCATAGCAGTTAAATTGATGTGCAATATTTCCAAGTAAAAATTCTTTTAGAGTTCATTATCGATTGATATAGTTTTGGTTTTTGGTGAGTTGGTCTTCAAATTATTTGGTGTAAACAAATTGAACTTCATCAACTATTAGTTGGAAAATTTTACTTATAAAAAACATTGATCTGGTTTCATGCAATCTCCTGATGATTTGTCAAATTTTCACACAGGAAATGGCGACGCATTCATTTGAAAACATGTTGGTCTGCTCAAAAGCACAAGAACAAGAGAGAAAGTCAAGGTCACAACCAGAACAAGCACTGAAATGTCCAAGATGTGATTCCACCAACACCAAGTTTTGCTACTACAACAACTACAGCTTGTCTCAGCCAAGGTATTTCTGCAAGGCTTGCAGGAGATATTGGACCAAAGGTGGCACCCTAAGAAACGTTCCAGTTGGTGGAGGTTGTAGGAAGAACAAAAGGTCATATTCTTCATCGTCAAAGAGGTCATTCCAAGAGCAGCAATTGACTCCTAATTGTACCAATCCACTCACTAACCTCCACCAATCCTTGGCTTATGACTCCAGTGACCTCACCCTTGCCTTTGCAAGACTGCAAAAACAGTCTAATGGGCAGCTAGGGTTCGACGGCAATGATCATCTGTCTCTTCTGGGACACCCCATTGGTGATATTCTTGGAAACCCTAGCATTGACAACTCTACTGTAAGTCCTGAATTTCTTGAAGCACTGAGTGATTTCCGATACACAAAAAACTCCAACTTCCAAAATTTGTACCATGGATATGGAAGTGGGAACATGGGAGATGTAGAAAATTCTGGTGTTTGTATTAGTGGAGGAATGGGGCTGCCTTATGCAGATATCGGTGGGGCAACAACATCTGCTGTGTCAGTGACCACAATGAAGCAAAAGTTGTGCAGCAATGGTATGGAAGATGAGAACAAGGTCTTGTGGGGCTTTCCATGGCAGGTTAATGGAAATGAAAACTTGAGTGATGTTGATACAGGTATGGAAGGCTGGAATGGACTGAGTTCAACTTGGCATGGCCTTCTTAATAGTCCCTTAATGTAGAGAAGACAACTTGCAGTCAACAAATTAAGCTCGTGAAGAAACCCAAACAAACAAACAGTTTCTCAGTTAATTAGACTAAAATCTCAGTTTAAGTCCCTTTGAGTTTTGTGTTAGAAGAGATATGATTCGCCAGAATCATCTCTTTGTCCGTTTATTTTGTTTTCATTTTTTTCCCTCTCTTGTTACCGGTCTATATATATACTAAGGAAGTTTCATATTCATTAACCAATTAGGGAACTTGCAGAGGTGGGAAAAAGATGCAAAATTTCCATTTTAAAGAAAAAGAAGGAAGGAATGATAGCGATGTTTCGTGGTTTTATGCAGTCTGAGCACTCTGAAACATTGAAATAGTATTGGTAGTAGTTGCAGGACTTACTCATATCTTTGAATGAGTTGGTGTTTTGCCTTCAAGATATTATTATGTGTCATGATTCCTTCCATCCACTGAATACAAGAATGGAGTATTAAACTCAAATAATTAAGTGATAACGGCCTTCTTGGGGTCTCTTCTCCCTAAGCTTTTAGAAATTCAGTGAAGTTTGAGCACCAATTTCGGTACGGATTTTTATTTTCTTACCAGACAATATCTAAGATAGATTTGGGCGTGGAAGAGAACGGCCAGTTCTCACTTAGCAACTACGCATTAAAAAAGAACTCGTGAGGTGTGAAAGAATTCTTGAAGTTGACAACGTAGTGATCTTTTAGTACTTTTAACGTCAGGGAAATAGCGATAGTGGTCAGTTGCTCCATAAGGAATTTGAATATTTCGTCGTTTCTTGACCATGGTAGCCATCTGTCTGTGTGGACCATTTGGTGTTGGTCACCTGGTTGCTCCCTGTCAGTCACAAATATGGTAGGCCTTGAGTAGGAGGAAAGTACCTGTCCAAGTTTCCATTTTCATTCTCAACTTTCTGCTGTTCACGTTTCATTGCGCTTGCACTTCATCTATGTTTAGAAACAATTTGGATAACCCGCACGGGTAGCTTAGTTGGTTTCTTGGGAAAGAAACTGAGTCTAAGGTCTTAGGTTCGAGTCTCGGCAGCAGTAGTGTGGGAGTTCATCCAATGTGGTGACTCTTTGTGCGCACTGAGCACTGGGCCGCCTTCCTGAGGGACTGGGTGGGATTAAACCGTGATTCAATCCTCCAGCGGTGGTCGGGTCTGCGACTGGGGGCCCTTGGAGTTGGGGATC
>JANVCL010000213.1:8474518-8490890 GCA_026546855.1 Erythroxylum incrassatum | reverse complement strand
TTGCTTCTTTCGATTACTTTATCATTATAAAAATAACCTATTGTTGTTTTTTCATCATTATTAGCTAGACGACGTCCTCTCACCAAAGGATTGCAAATTCGAATAACCAATTAACATTATGACCAAAATTTATGATCTTCAAGTAAAATTTTAGAAACTTTTAATATAGCATTAGACCATATTAAGACACGACTTACTTATCAATTATAAAAATTTACCTCAGTTCCTTCTTCATTAAAAGAAACAAAATAAAGTTATAAGAATTAGTCGCAAATCTTGTAATAGTAGGATGACATAAATTTCTACTATTGGTGAAATTCTTTTTCATTAAATTAAACACTCATATACTATTATAGATGAATTTTGTCACTTTTTTGTTTGTTTTCTACACAGTTTCATTAATAATAGAAAAATATATAGCATCTTCTATATTTTTAGCAAAAGGTCAATGCAATATGCGACATAAGGAGTCCAATAAAAAGAATTATACCTACTTTGTAATTTTCTTCCAATTGCTTTGTAAGTAGAATCGTTGTTAGTAACGACCTGAACAAATATTGTTTAGTCCAACTTCTTTCATAACTTCATCAAATATCTGAAAAAAAAGTATAAATATTTCTAACATGACTAGATGCATCAATAGACTTTAAAAACATTGTCTTCTTTGCAAAATAAACAAAAAATTAATAATAAGCTCATGTCTTCTATTTGTTCAACTATGACACATAATTGAATACCCACAAGTAGGGTGACCCAGTATGATTTTATGTTTTTATAAAAAAATTTTAAAAAACGTAGTTTTTGACAAAATGACA
The DNA here is from genome assembly GCA_026546855.1 of Erythroxylum incrassatum. NCBI lineage: Eukaryota > Viridiplantae > Streptophyta > Magnoliopsida > Malpighiales > Erythroxylaceae > Erythroxylum > Erythroxylum incrassatum. The sequence goes on along the minus strand of JANVCL010000213.1, from coordinate 8,490,075 downwards.
TCATTTTGTACCTTTCGTCGGACCAAGCAATCTCGGCCCGTGACCCGGTCAACCTAGCCTGAAATTAGGTTGGGCCTCGCCAGGCCACATTTTCCATCCTTAACACAAGTAGCCTAAGTAATTATTCTTTCATCCAAATAATTGTTTATTTAATATATAAAATTGTTCAGAAGTTTATTTATGTAGTCATCAATTAAAGAGACCATAAGAGGCAATAACATCCACGATATGCTGATAATAATAAGATTGTAAAGCATTGAATGTTATAAATGAATTATACCATCATTTAGTAATTATCATATTCACATTATGAGCTGCTCTTTTAGATTGTAAATCACTATGGATTGAAGACTGAGATTTAGGATATAGGCATAAAGGAGTTAACACTTCTGCCTTCTCCTTTTAAATTATTGAGTTATATATATATTTTTTTTTGTAGATATCGTTAGAAATTGCATACTTAGACAGTTTTCAGTTAACATTGTAAAATTCAAATTAAGCACAATTCAATTACTTTTGTAATTTATGTTTTCTAAATTGAGATCCAATAAAAAACCCAAAAAAAATTAGATTTTTCTATTCCCATGATTGAATCACTTAGTTTTCCAACATAAACGAGTTCAACGAAGTCATCGTAGGGAAGACATTGGACTAAAAATTATGACTCGTCATATGGAGGGTATGACTTCTATTTTTAACATGTAACTGTCTTATTCTGATTTTCAAATCTAACCAAGGTCTTAGATAGTGATACGAGGTATGTTTGCATTTACTAAAAGATCCCTCTAAATAGTAAATAGATTGATAATTTTGAATTAAAATCGGTCAAATTATACAAAACGAGAGTTCCAATTAAAAAAAATTCTAACAAATCAAAATTAGAGCAATTTTTATTTATTTAATTCGATGAAATCAAAATTATTTAACCAACTCTTAAATAATTTAGAGTAAAATAATAAACCCATTTTAAATAATTATTTATATTCAAATTTAAGTACTCAATTCATTTTAAACAATTATAAAAATTCAAACTCAAACATCTTTGAAAATTTTAAGGAGCTTATATAAAAATTTTCGAGCAGTTATATGCACATATAAAGAAATATGGATTTAATATAAAATTAAAAATAATGAATTGTGGAATTTTTATATTTTTTATTCATTGAAATTAGACTTTCTCATGAATAAGGGAAAGGAAACAGTCATAATAGACAATGCTAACCAGCTGTCCCATCTTGTGAAGTATCTACAAACCAAAGAGAGGATTAATCACTGGGTCCACCGGTAGATCGCCGGTAGATACCCTGATCTAAGACAAAAAAAATAGACAGTGCTAACAGCAAGTAACCAGTTGAGATAGATATTTCATAATACGATTTACAGAACAAGTCCAAAGCGGAAAAACGACCGAATAGGCCTTAACAAAGTATCGTCTCAAACATGTCCTAAATGGTTCCATATGAATACACAACTCTCTCTGCACACTTCTCAAAATAGTAAACTCACTGCCATAGTATACGCATATGCGGAGGGAAATGAGATCACGTTAACCTCAGTGATTGCAGCTAAAAGCCTCAGAACACCACCATTTTCGTCTGAGGCATCATCTGTCCAAGGCAACAAACAAGATATCGTAAGCATTAACGTCAAATAACTAGATTATTAACACAATTAACCTACATTATGCCTGCCTCAAGTTGTCCTGTTCTGCGGCTTCTTCCATAAGACCCCAATCTTTTTCAGCATGTTTCCGTTCTTCTTCTTTAGCAGATCATCATCCGTATCTTCTGAGTAATGTGATATGATATTCCCGGGACTGTAGTTGCTGTCCATGGATCCAGTTCTCTCCATCGACTTCCCATTATTCCCTGAAGAAAGCATGGCTGCAGCTGCCTCTGCTGCCTTCCTCCACTGGTCAGACTGAACTTTCAGCCTTCTTAACTCTGCCTCCATTTCAGAATTAGCAGCCTGTGCTGCTTCAAGTTGCTCGGTTACCCTTGCTACACGTTTATTGTTCCTATCTGCCTCCTCCATAGCAATCTCAAGCTTCACAAGTGCCTCTCGCTCAACAGTCCTTACTGCTTCTATATCTACATCTGCATGCTCATTTGCTTTGCCCCTGTCCATTTCCCTCCTGGCAAGTTGTATTTTCAATTTTTCTTTTTCCTCCAGTATGTTCTGCAGCTCTGTCTCCTTATCCATTAAACTCCCTTTCAGATAACAAACATTGTCCTTCAAATTTCTAAGCTCGTTACCAAGTTCTAACTCATTTTGGTATGATCCATTCTTTTTAAGCTTCATACTCAGCCCTTCATTCTCTTCTGAAATGCCCTGTAACTCGGTTTCCTTATCCATAAGCTCTGCCTTCAACTCTTCAATATCAACTTTTGCTTGCTTCAATTCCAACTCCAATTCAGCCTCCCGGTGAATACAACCAGATTTTATCTGCTCCACCAATTCATAAGCACTTCTTAGTTGAACTGTGCTATTGATTTGTTCTTCATGGAATTTGACCTCAGCAGCTTCTAGAGCAGATCGTAACCGTTCAACCTCAGACTTTAAAGAACAAACATCTGCTTCAAGTAGATGTGCTTCTTGTGACCTCCCACTTTCAATGATATCCTCATCGGTATTAAAATTGACTGCACATGCTGTGGCGTGATTGCTGCTAGCATTATGCGAGTCCGTTTCCAGTTTGCTCACGAGTTGTTCCAGTGCATTCACACGTATCCGTGACTGATCCAACTCTGAAGTCACCATGTTGTAGGCTTCCATCGATTTCAAGCCATCAGACCTGAGTGCCTCTACACATTTCTTTGCAGCTTCTAGCTGCAGCAGAGTTTCATTAGCAACCGCTTGGGCCTGGGCCTCGGATTCTTTGCTGTCATTTAGTTGCTTTTTCATATTCTCTACAAGAGAAAGAGTATCCATCAGGTTTGTTTTCAGAGTCTGGAGTTCCTCATCCGCCGATTTAGACTGTTTGTTTTGTGCAACCTCAGAATCACCAACTGTCTCAAGTTGAAGTTTAAGGCTCTCAATCTCACCCATTGCAGAGGCCAAGGCAGCTGAGTTGATAGAATCCTGCTGCTGGATAGACTCTAGCTCTGATTTCCACGGTTGGTCCTTTTCGTTTGATATATTATGTTGCTCCACTACATGAGCCTTCTCAAAAGATGACAGTTCCTTAAGCTGTTTTTGCGACTCTTCCAGCCTTGAAGACATGTCTAGAAGTTGCTTCTTCGACTCCTCTGCATCTTCCAGAGCTTGTTTTTTCCATAATTCAGAAGAACTCAATTGGTCCTTTGCCTGCTTCAGTTCCTCCTGAAGCTTCGAAATCTGAGATTCCAATTCTGATAGTTTGCTGGGCCGCTTCTTCTGGAGCAAGAACCAAGAATAATGTTAAAAAAATTGTTAGAAACATAACAATTAAGCTTGGGATTATTATGCTCAACTAATAAATATACTTTTTTGTCATGAAATGTGTGGATATGCAGATGAATGTCCGTATCTCATGATTGTCACAGAACCTACATTACTGTAGTTGACACTGTAGTGTTCCCAGATCAGCTGGAACTCCGAGGAGTCCACATAATTAATTAATAAATGGACAATAAACAACGGAAAACGAAAAAGAACAAGCATGCGCACTATCAGTTGACATAATAATGTTTTTATCATATAAGAGATGTAAATAGTTAATCAGAAACTGACAAAGTACCATGATAGTTTTTATAGTACCATCAAAACACTTGTTTTTATAATCTTTTTTGGGTATAATGTTTTTATGAATGGATAATAGAGCCAGGCTACCCTTTTTAAGCAGGAAGCTACCTTCCCTGGTCCGAAAGTCCGGTACAGGTCCGATATGCACATGTAAGTTCCCGTAACAAAAAAAAAAGACTATTCTTATGATTTGAAGATTCTGCATTGTGGCAGTTAAAGATGTACCTCAATTACGGGGCTTCTTGGTGACCTGCGCTCGGTGACTTTAGGGCTTCTTTCTTTTGGTGTTCTAGATTGACTAGTTGAAGATGTAGCGTCAGAATCTAGTCCAGTTGTTTTGAGTTGCCTCACAGCTCGAGGAGAGACCTTTTTAGGTGCTTCTGACGAGCCGTTTCTGCCAGCAAAACCAGCAAATTTTACGACCAGGACTTGGAAGAATTTCAGATTCTTCACTCTCTCTCATAACTATCCAAGTAAAAGAAGAAAAACCATATAGCACTTAAAGATTCTAGTTTGTTTGGACCTAGTTTGGAATTTGAAAACTCCTAGCTGTATTAAAAGATTTGAACTTTGGAAATCATCTCTTATTTGAAAATTGTGTCAAAACTGCAAGCCAACAAGAGGCCCCAGCATAGCTTGAGATTAATGCAGGAGACAAAAGACAAAATGGAAAGAATCTTCTCCTATGCCAAAAAATAAAATTGCAATTGGAGGAGCAAGGAAAATGGGCCTACTTTAGAACTTGATAGTGAAATATGTATAGGAAAACAAGATGAACACAAAAAACCATGAATGAAGCGTCAAGATAAAAAAAAGAAGAAGAAGAAGAAAAGAGGAGATGCTTAACCAAAGAAGAAGAAAACTGTAGAACTACCCCACGCTCGGCATTTCAGACAAAAGATCTTTACCCTCTTCTTGTTATGGAAAACAGTAAAGTAGATGGGATTGAATAGTTGGAGAATAAAACGAACTGTTAGAAAATAAACGAAAGTAAACAAGGCAACTCTTATGGAGTTAAAAGACTAGCAAAGGAACCTACCTTCCTTTCGGAGTCTGCATATTTCAATTATACTTAAAGACACAAGGTGAAAACAGTGAGGTAGCGTAAGCTTTCGCTGGTTGTCACAATGCTCCCTGACCCACAAGACCTGCAGCAGATCAGAAAATATCACAAGCTGTGACGAGAGAATTCAATATGAATGCGTATGGAGAAATAAATGAGATCATGAAGATACAACTCATATGCATCAATAAGAGCAGAACATTCAATTACTGAATACTGACCATTCAAATCATAATAAAGTCAGAAAAGCCAGACAAATTTCATTTCGCTAGCCAGCACTCAGCAATCTTCACCCTTTTCCTTTGCTCATTTAATGCCGCAATGGGTCCTACAGCTACGAGAATTACAAGCATAACCCCGTTAAACGTGGATGATTCAACGACTGTACGGGCAATGCTGTAACTAGGTTGACAAACAGGTGAAATCCTAGAATTTTGCCGTGAAATTGGGGACCATTATGTTAATAAGTGGGGTTTGCTGAGTAACTTTGAAAACGTTTCAAGGAAAGACTCATGTCTTCAAGACAATACCCTCTCGCTGCCTCTCATTCTGTCTGGAGAGAAAAGCCGGAAGCCGAGGTTAATCCTATCGAGTATTGAGTAAACGTCTCAGTGTAAGAGATGAAGTCTAGCTACAGGGAATATTTTCCCAAGAAACAAACACTAAGCAAATACAAATGAAGATCTAAAGCAAAAAGGGAGAATCACTGTGAAAACGTTTAAACAGAAATATATGTCAGCCTTTAGCAGAAGGATTTATCTTTTTTTTTGGGATTTTGGTCACTGAAATGACGTTACTACTGGAAAAGCCTGCTCACAAGATTCTAGCTTCAAACTTTTCCAATTCAATCGACCAAAGCTGTTTATAATACCAGATCTCAAAAGGACTATAAGGACGATGCAAACTTGTATCAAAAGAACTTCAAAAGAACCATCTCTGCGATCATAAAGAAGCAAGTAAAAGCAAAAAAAACAATTTCTGGAAAACCAGAAAGTGCATTTTCAGTTTCCATAAAACAGCCTCTTCAAGAAAAAGTGTTATAGCAAAAAGAATCCAGCTTTATCCTGCTTGGTTCCCGAGAAAAATGTTGGGGAGTTGGAATGAGTCAAATTTCTGGGAATGCTGTTTCAAGTTCTGGGCAAAAACAAAAATCATTTAAAAAGCTTTCGTGTCTCTTGGAAACCTAAAGCATGTTCTTTCGCTCTCGTACTTCCTCAAGGCGACAAACACTGGAACCGAAACAAAATGAGAAAGGAATATGCAGCAGTTCAGACTGTGACTCACCTCGTACACAGCTTTCAATACTGGGAAGCACAGACAGACAGACAGACAGAAGCTTACGAGTGGCAAATGGTGGGAAAGGAAGGCAGGGAAACAGCCATTGATTAGGGATAGAAGCGAAAAGATGCGTTTTTGGAGGCAGTGGCCAAATGGGTAGTTTACAAGCTAGCTTCTTGGTTTTTGGGAATTTTACTTCTCATCCACATTAACGATTCTCGAGACACCCATGAGCAGTACTATACTACTATCTCTCTCTCTCTCTCCCTGGGAGCCTCACCTTTTGGCTGATAATAAATTCCTTGGCTTTCAGACAATGGGGGAAAGTAACGGACACATACATACGCCAGTATATAGTTTTTGTCGTTTCAGGAGATGTTAGATTCGCATTCACCTATGTTTGTCATTAGTTAAGACTTTTGTATGAATTATAAATTCGATTATCAAATGTTGTCTTCTTCCTTTATTTCATATTTGATTTTTGTAAATCGTATAAGATCATCTTGAGTAAGTTTACAAAAATTTCCATGTTTACAGTACACCCAACAAGGCTTAAAACCGTAATAATTGCGTTATCTTATTCTGAGTTGAATTCTGTAATGTACAGTTTACTTTCAAAAAATGTGTGCATCAGGAAATGTCTCTGTCAAATTAATAAGAGGAGTGTTGCCGTCTAATCAGGGGCAGGTACTTAATTGTCAGATTCTGGAGACCCAATTCAAAATATCAAATAAAGTAATAAATTAATGTAGGACAGTAGTAAGATCCGCTGGCTCAGGTCTTGTAGTCGGTGGACCAAACCAGATATGGAGAGCTTCAGTTGTTGGCCCAAACCAAACATTAATTTTAGCAGTTCTTTAATTCCACTTTAAAAACAAAAAAATGGTTTAATTTATAATATCTAGTAATTATATATTATACACCAACAAGAACAACGTCTCAAAAAAATTACAGTAAAATTTTTTAATATATATTTAACATATAATTAAAGTATGGCATCAAATTATTTAATACGTGTTTATAATAAATTTATAATATTTATTAAAAATATACACTTAAGATAAGATTATTATAATAATTATCTACATGTATATACTATAAAAAGTGTATTTAATTTTAAAGTTGTCAAATATTGATTTTTCTATAACAATTAAAACAATATATAGAATTAAAAAAGAGAAATTAACTTTAAATGATATATTCACATGTTTCAATATTCACACCTTTCAGTAAGACTTTCACTAAATATTGTTGATATTATGTATTATAAGAGGTGATTGAGCTTTTTAAAGCCGGAATGTTAAGTTCACATAAAAATTTCCATGTATTTCTTAAAATTCTACAAATGCAATCAATAAGTATTCATATAATTTTTTAGGTGTCTATTGGAATTCTTTCATTATATTTTTAAATATCATTTACATCTCTACAATTTAATAAAGTATTTTTATGCTTCCAAAAGTGGAAATGTAGATTGTTATTATAATATCTTTTAATATTGTATTTTTTCTTAGCTGATTATTGACATTTTTATATTTATGTTAAGGGTAAAAGATATAGATATCTCTTAAAGTTTAGAAACTTTTGAAAATCTCCTTAATCTTTTGAAAATTTGAAAGAACTCCTTTTACTTTTCAATTCTCAAAAAATCACCTTCTCTAAGACTTTGGTTAAAAAATAATAATGAAATATAGATGTTATAAACATAACACTTATACTAATTAAATGTTGTTTACATAATGATTAAGCCCAACTCTTAAACTTTAGTTGAACTAATTAAATCTAACTTAAACGAATAATTTATTTAAATCCAACTTAAACTAATAATTTATCTTAATTATCTTAAATTATTAATTTAAGTCAAATTTAATTAGTTCAAATCGGGTGTAAGAGCTAAGTTAGGTTGTCATATTAGTGACATTTAATTAGTCTACATCTGATATTCATATTACGGTTGTCTTATTGTTATTTTTCAACTGAAGTTTAAAATATTTTTTTTTGTAAAATTAAAAACTAAAAGTTTTTTCAATAATTTTAAAGATTAAGAAGTTTTTCTAAGATTTCTTAAACTACAAATGTCTATGTCTTTTACCCTTAAATTAGTTACATACTGTCAAAAAATAATTAATATTGATTCAATTTCTAATGATTTTTATATGAAGCTTAATATGGGAGAAGTTGATGGGAAGTTTAGAATGGGAAAAATTACAACTTATCAAACATATATGTAGTCAAATATGTTAAAAGATAAGAACTTTTAGTTTGAAAACTGTTAGTTTATTTGGCTTGAAATTTATATTCAAACATAACTAAAGAGGAAAAAAATTCCTAGACAATGAATAAATTAGATTTAAAATTTTTAATAGGAACGTCCAGTATAAGCAATTTACAAAAATGCATTAGGCAAGAGGAAGGGAACAGAAAGATTGTAGTACCTCTTAAGATAAAACTAAAGGTTATAAATATTACAAAAGATAGCAAAGAGGAAGCTCTAAGACTTTATATTTGAACCAAATTGATCAAGATAATTAGCCCCAACGTATACTCTTATATAAAAGGGGTTAAAGGCAAATTCCATCAAAATTTGAGCCAATCATTGCACCTTAAATGAGCTCCTTTAGTGATGATAAACTCCCTAATCCAACTTAGGATGGATCTAAGAAGAGTTGGAGCATCCTTTTCCACTTGTTAAAAAATTTTATTATTTCTCTTTTCAAATACTATACGCACAATAACTTAATCCAAGTTTAAAGATAATTAAATCATATTTGTTCTGATATTTAACTCTTATGGACTAGATTATAATTTAAGGTCAGATCCCTTCCTAATAATATAATATGCATAGGCACTGCTATTTGTACAAATGCATTGGAAAAATAAGTGATTCGTATTTTTAAGCATAGTTTCACATAACTTTTAACAACCATTATTGTTGGTCTCCTAACTAATTTTATTTGTGGTTTAAGACTTTTATTGATAGCTAGCTAGAGGATGATAATAACTTTAGGTAAGTTTCTGTTGATCCATACTAGTTTGACTTAGGAGTTCTTAAAAGATCTAAGACAGGAATTGTCTATGGAACTTTTAGAATTATGCATTAACCAAATAACTGAGTCTTCTTCACTTATGTCAAATTTATAGTAGGGGATTAAATTCATAATTGTTGTGAAGTCTCTATGATTGTAATGTCATGGTCCTTCTTTGAGTTTCACTTTAACTTTTGCCATAGCTGGAACAAAGAGTTGAATATAGGGAGTATACAAAGAGGTCCAATATTGTTTTAATCATCAAACTAAAAGCTAGTTTTCTCACCATTCCCAATCTTATATTAATTTTCAATGCCATGACATCTCTTAGTTTTAGTAATTGATTAGTGGTCTAAAAGTTATTCAACTTATTTCTTGAGTTTTAGAGGCTTTTTCCTTTAAGATATTTCCTATACATCCATTTGATTCATAGTGATTCATAATCCTTTAAGTTATTTCCCAAAAAGGAAGCTTTAAGATTTCATTTTTGAACTAGATTCAACAAGATAATTAGCCCCAAAGCATTCTCTTACATAAAAGAGGTTAAAGGTAAATTCCATCAAATTCTCAGCCAACCATTGCAATTTAAACGAGCTCCTTTAATGACAATAATATCCCTAATCTAAATAAGGATGGATCCAAGAAGAGTTGAAGCATCCTTTTCTACTTGTTGTAAAATTTTATTATTTCTCTCTCCAGATACCATACACACAACAACTCAATCTAAGTTTAAAGATATTTAAATCATATCTGTTATGATATTTAACTCTTAAGGACCGATTTATAATTTGACGCTAGGTCCCTTCCTAACAATATATTATGCATAAGCTCTATTATTTCTATAAGTGCATTTGAAAAAATAAGTGATCCATATTTTCAAACACAGTTTCACATAATTTGTAAGAACCATTACTGTTGGTCTCTTAAATAATTTTATCTATGGTTTTAAGACTTGTCTTGATAGCTAGCTAGAGGATGAAAATAACTTTAGGTAAGTTTATGTTGATCCATACCAGTTTGGCTTAAGAGTTCTTAAGACATCTAGACAATAATTGTTTGTGGAGCTTTTAGAGTTATGCATTAACCAAATAGTTGAGTCTTCTTTACTTATGTTATGTTTGTAGTAGGGGATTGAACTAATGATTTCCATAAAGTCTCCATGATCTAGCACTATAGTCCTTCTTTGAGTTTCAGTTTAACTTTTGCCATAGCTGGAATAAAGAGTTAAAAGAGAGTTGAATTTAGGGAGCATATAAAGAGTTCCACTATTGTCTTAATAATCAAAATAAAAGCTAGTTTTCTCACCATTCCCAATCCTATATTTAATTATCAAATTATCAATGCAATGACATCTCTTAGTTTTAGTAATTGACTAGTGGTACAAGAATTATTCAACTTATTTCTTAAGTTCTAAAAGCCATTCCTTTAAGATATTTCCCATACATCTATTTGATTTATAGTGATTCGTAATCATTATAAAATCTCCAAATTTGTTTGGTGAGGAGAACTTTATTTATTATTCTAGTGGATTTAAACCTCTAACTTCCCTATTCTTTAGGTAAACATAACTCTTTCCAGCCTATCTTACCTGAACTAATGTTACTTAGTCCACCTAATTGAAGAAAATTATTTAGAATTCTCTCAATTGCTTTTATGATATTTTGTGGCAGACAAAGATGATAAACCCAATAAATGTGAAGATTATTAGGCACAAAAGAAATAGGTTTGCATCTATTTACATATGATAAGAATTGTTTTTATAACTTCCAATTCCTTCAGAGATGGAAACAAAAAGAGGTAAATGATTCTTATAAATGAGTATAGCGGTAGTGATAGGGATGCCAAGTATAACATCAAAGTTAGTAGGCAATTTAGATAATTATGGATTGTCTATTTTTTTAGGGCAATTAATTCCCTTTACATTTCAAGAGAAGATCTTAAAGAGCTAAGAGCCTGAGAGCCCTTCCTATTTGGTCTTATGCCATAATTTTTTCATAGTTATTAACATAAACTCCTTTACATTCCCTTTTATTACTGAATCTTGAGCTTGTAGAAGTTTAGGGTTGTGTATCTTAAGTGGCTTTATCCTCATCAAGCCTCTAAATGTATAAAGTTTAAGGCAATTTAGGTATTTGAAAGTTGGCCCTTGTTGTTTGAGGCTTAGAATGATGGAAAAATCCTTGGTTATGGTAGTGGAGTTAGTAGAAACATATAAATAACTTTTTCAATTATTGTCTTTAAACTTTGATAGCTCTGAGAAGTGGTTAAATGATTTTCTAAATTATTAACATCAAGTTTGATAACTCCAAGAAGAAAGAATAGGTCATCAGTAAATGACAAGTTCAAAAGCTTTAGAGTCTTATATTTATAGTGAAATTTTAAAGGAATACCTTGTCTAATATTGTGAGATATAGGTCAGGTTAAAAATTTAATGCAGAGATTGAAGATATAAGATTATAAAGGATCACTTTGTTTGATACCTTTAGCTTATTTGAACAGATATAAGCTCACTATTGATAAGGATACCATTGTTTATAGTAGATATGCACTAATTCATCCATTGAGTGAATACATTTGGGAATCCAACAGCCTTAAAATAATCCATTATGAATTTTCAATTTATATAATCAAAAGCTTCATAAAAATCATTCTTTATGAAGCAAGTTTTGATTGATTTCTTATCGTGATATGACGTAAATAGCTCCTTAGTAATTAATATATTGTCCTCAATAGTTCTTTTAGGTATGAAGGTACGAGAGCCCTTTCCTTTGGTCATATGTTAGTCTTTTTACTAATCACTAACTTAAACTCCTCTACATTCCCTTTTGTTATTGAATTTTGAGCAAGTAGAATTTTAAGGTTATGTATTTGAAATTGATATATGATTATTTTAATGATGTTCTCAACTATGAGAGCTACATCTTATCTTTATAGTTAGCAAATTTAATAGGATGGATAGGCTTTAAATATAGCACCCCACTCTCATAGGACACATACCCAACATCCTGCCAGATATCCAAGTACATACCCTACAAGGGTGGCATGCTAGAGCATTCACATCGCTGATGGCATGCTAGAGCATTCACATCATTAACTTAATCATGGCATCATATTTAAAAGATTATTATCACACTATTTAAAAACCCAAAGTCCTTGTTTCATTTCATAAAATCGAATATGTACATTGTAGCTTTATAATCATCATCCTTATATTCAACATTAAAGAGTTACTAGAGTCTACAACTCTATACAAAATATGCTACATGAAAGAGGAACTCTACAAAATTTTACCTAATCCTTCAGTCTCAGCTGACTAACCTTTGAGTAATTTCTTCAATACAACAATATAACAGCTATACTTCTTCTAGAGTCTCTCTATCACTAGTATCCTCTCTAGAACCTAAAATGTCGACGTTGTAATTTTGATAAGTTTTGCGAACACAGTGAGTTAACCATCCTCAATGGTTCACTCAAATCATATAACACATCAATACATATAATCATATAATTCACATCATAATATTTATCATCATTTAGCGTCACATATCACTTTGATAACTTATTTCACATTTTGACATTCAGAGTAGTTAAACAATTCATTTTGGTCATTTAAAACATACATATCAATTTTATATGCAATGCACATGGGACTCACTTTCATTTATTATATTATTGTGATCGAGTACCTTTTTACTGGCCCATATCCCTTGTGGATACCGGGCTTGTTTCAGATATTGTCCCATATTACTTAATAGATATCTGTTACATTATCGATTGGGCCAGAGACTTTTTACACATTCTAAGCTTTAAACTGTTTTTACTGGCGACTCCGGTCACAACTGTCTTTATTTTTCATGCATTTATGTAATGAAATGCATTACATTCATATTCACATTTATCATCGAACCTTGGTCAGGCATGCAATATATACGTTAAGAATAACTTATTTCGTCAAATTCACAATTAATAAGCACTTCCAATATGTTATTCATGCATCAAACACCTCGAACATTTAATGTCCAGAATCAACACAATCATATTCACATAATAATTCAATACATAATTTTAAACAAATAATTTATCAAGTGAGACCATCTAAGTTGCTCACAGTTTGCTCCATATAACTATTGCCTCAATTCCCAGTAACGTCTGGATGTGATCGCTCTAATTGCTCTTCTATATCATGCAACACACATTTACACATCACAACTTTGCACAATTATATAAGTACTCATTTATGCACAAATGTGTATATGGACTATGTATAATGTATGCTCACTAATAATCCCAGGGATATTTCCTTTATTTTCATCTCAAGAACATTCAATCATACTTCAAAACTCATAAATGTCAAAGTTGAACTTAGGTTTACCTCTCAATAATACAGATTTATTCTAAGTTCATTACAAAACCAAGCACTAAAGTTCATGTCCCAATACACTTAATTATCCTAAGTTCCTCAATCAACATTTACCGATCCTTTCTAATGAATTCAAATGGCCATAAAATTTGGTGGAGAGAAAATACAATGTGGGAGGAATTTGTGGTCCAAATTTCAAGTTAATCGGAAGTCTGGATAAGAAATTATGATCAAAAGAATGAAGGGTGTTCAAAACTGTCAAAAATTATTGCACCTTCACTGTCTCCTCTGTCACGATCATACTTGTGCACGATCATGCACTGCCTGACAAGCACGATCGTGCAACTCCTTTGAAGTTTACTGTAGCACAATTGTGCACTACCTAATGCTTAATATTCAAGCTTCAAACAGCTACTCTCCTAAACATATTTTCAAATCAATTTGCATGGCCATTTTGACAAGGAAAAAGAAGGATTTAGGTAAAACATTCTTCTAAACAATTGTTTCTTTATGTCTTAAGTTTCTAACAACACTAAGTTCATACAATTTGGTTCATTATTCTACAAGTTATACACAAAATACTACCGACTGTTCCCAAACTGCAATTGCACCCAGTACTCAATTTCAAGTAAAATTTTTAACACTCTTATAGACAAAATTCAAGTTCTATTTCTTCATGAAAATTGTAGCCATATGTCTCTAATTTAATTCAAATTACAAATCATCCTATTTGTATGTCTATAAATCAAGATATGGCTAAAATACATATGCATGTTTAGTGGAAACACTACATTTAGCATATTCCAGCATACTTCATCTTTATTTTCATCTTAGTTCATCTCTTTTGCTTAGTCTATCATTTCTAACTTATCTCTACAACAACTCATGAATTATTAATCATCTTATATGCAGAAACAAGACATCTATATGCACTTCTCATCACTCACGATTAACATATCTAATTTCATGATCAAGTCATCAATCTCAAATTACTCATCATATTATTTTCATTTAACACTTCCATGATGAGTAAAGCATAACTTACTTGATTTAGTTTCAAAATCTCCAAATAACAATTTAGCTTCAAAATCTCCAGATCACTCTTAATCCTAGCTTCCCAATATCACACGATCATCATCAATCAAAGGTTGTAGGGCTAGGTCTTTTAGTGACAATGAAGAATATAACAAAACGAAAGTAGCAATTGAAAGGTGAGAACAAGGTTCACGTTGAGAGGGTGAGAAATGGGTATCATAGATGAAGAAAATTGAAGAGGATGAGAAGAGAAATTAACAAGAGATGAAGCAATTAATAAAGTGAAAGACCAATTAAAGAAAAGAGAGTATTTCACTTGGGAGAGTTTCATAAGGGGTGGATGCATGGCGTGGCAAGTGACACTTGTCACTTGCCACATGTCCACTTCCTATAGTCTCTCTTTGGTCTTTTATTTAACTAATTCATTTGTCTCCAATTTTTATTCCAATTGCCTCCTAATTTTCTATGACATGTGTCAATAAATCCCAAAGTCATTTATCAAAATTTCTATTACCATTTGACTCTTATTTCTACTACAATTAATCAATTATCTTGCCACTTAATATTTTTTTAGTCTAAAAATACTCAAAATTTTAGAAATTTTCTAAATTTTACAAAAAATCTAAATCAATAATTATACTATCCAAATCAATTTTCAAGACATATAATCCACAATTCTCAGTATAATCACATTTATAAATCAATTATATCTAGAAAATGTCAATGAATGCATGTACAATCATTTTTATATGTGTAATAATTAATATTCACATGTGTGTGCATGATATATTATGCATGAGCATGAATGCACTTCCTAATTTCTTAATAATTTTTCATATACACTATTATAGGGTTCTAACCCTTAACATGGGATAACGAGATGTTACATTAAATGTTGGACCCCGAACTTTTGATGAAAATTAGAAATATTAAAATAAATTTTAATGAGAAAGAAATTGGTGAGACAATTTATGAATTTAAGAAAATGTTATGAGAAAAGAATTGTTTAGTTTTGAGGACTTTGATATTTGAGTGAATTTATATGGAGTATGAGAGGAAAGAGAATGAGTAA
>JANVCL010000213.1:8431334-8474418 GCA_026546855.1 Erythroxylum incrassatum | reverse complement strand
ATCGAGAGAGACGACCCGAGGTTCAGCTTGCTGCAATCTTGGAAATATTTTATTTTGACCGGTTTCCAAGGTCAATTAAATTAATCGAACGACAGAGCCGCGATCAATCTCCCTTCCCCTTCTTGTTTTCAAAGTTTTTATAATTAATTATTTAGTTAAACTTTTGTTGTGATTTTTAATTTTTAATTTTAAAATATAAAATAAAATAAATATTTTTAATAATAATAATAATTATACATTAAATTAAACTTAAAATAAACAATTTTATTTAAATTTATTTTAATTTTGTATACAATATTTATTAATAAAATATGAATACAAATATTTTATTTTTTAAATAAATAGTTTATTATTTATAAAATAATATTTATTATATATATTTTTAAAATTATTAAACCAAATTTTATTTGAAATTTATATATTTGAAATTTTAATTATATTTATTAATAATTATTAAATTAAGATATTTATAATTTTAGTAATAATTAATTTAATTAAATAAATATATAATATATTTACTTGATAGTAAATTAAATAATATATATTTTGTTTCACATTTCAATTCTACGTGGTTGTTTCCTTATCACGATCTCTTGTTGTAAAATGTAATAATTTGATAGTTAAGAATATTTATTGTTATTTTTATTAGATGTTTTGATATAATTATGATTTATTATATAATGAAAATTGAAATAGCAATATTTTAAATACTTTGTATTGTTTTTAATTTTATATTTGTATGATAATGATTATCTTTTTTCATAAAATTGTGGTTATTATTTACAGGTGATGTATATAAAATCAATTAAGTTGGCGTCATCCAACAGCTTAAGGTATTGTGGTAAAACAGTAACTTAACATGGTATCAGAGCCTTTGTGACCAAGTGGTCGTGAGTTCAAATCCTACCACCCACCTATTATTCAACACAAGGTAGAGTGATCATGTACAAGTTTCAAGCCCAAAGGACTTTTACTTGAAGGGGTGTGTTAGTGAATATATAAAGCCAATTAAGTTGGTCTCACACAACAACTTAAGCTATTGTGGGTAAAACGATCACTTAATAGGTGAAATATCTTAAAATTATTGTTATTTTATATTAATTGTGATTATTATTTATTATTATAATTTTTGAAAACGGAGTTAAAAATATACAGTACAATTGTACAATATGACAATGAACTATTTTGTAATTTTTTAAAAATTTCAGGAATTATTTTATAAATTTAAAAATTATCTAAAACGATATCCAATATTAACTGGTACCAATATAATACCATATTAAAACTTATTTTAATGTTAAATCTAATATGATATTCACAACATGTTAGGTTCATAGTGAAGTTACATTAAATTATGAAGATTTTGAGGCAACTCTCGAAAGACTAGGGCATTGCGAACTTGTATTAGTTGTTGTTGCTGAAGATGATTATGTGATCCAGTTGGTGACTTCTAACGATGCACTTCTAGCTACTGCAGCCAATGCTTATGCCTCATCTTGAATACTACAGTGGCAGTCTCTTGTCTGCAACAAAAGCAGAAGCAGGTCTAAGACAATTAGGTTTTAGGTTAAACAAAGGCTATTTTATTAAGTTTCTTTTTATATTTCTACTAATTATAGTGACGTGTAATTAATTGCATGTAGATGTCTTATTTATGTGACGAGTTACATTAATATTGTTAACTATAGGACTTGCAACAAATTAAAAATTAAATATTTTAATGTTATTTTTTGTAGTTATAGCAAGTATTGCAAAATGTGAAAGAGTTAATAATTTTAAATATAATTTATCCCTCTTACTAATTTGACATAATATTTTGTAACAATAGATAATGAATTACTATAAATAAAATGTTAATAAACATATATTTAATAAATATTTTAATTATATTAATAAAAATTAATAACTTCATGTTATTGTAAAGGATGAGACACATATCTGTATGTGTTAAGGAGTATTAAGTTGGATGCTAAGGGATTTTGTTCTACTACAATTTTTAATTTTATGTTTTCATTTTCAAATTCAATAAAAAATTGTTTAATCAAGTTTTAAATTTTTGTTTCTTCTAACTTTTATAAATTACAAAAACTATAAAAATTAAATTTTAGGCAAAAGGTCAAAAATGATGTAAATATTTATACCAAAATTCAAATTAAACCCTATCATTTTAACTCATTAAAAAAAACTTCAAAAATTTTCAGACATGTAAATACAACCATGACAAAAATAGTCTATTTTGACCTTTCTTTATGTCAATCCTCTGCTTTTAAAAAATATAATTGGCATATTTTATAAAAAAAATTATAGGCTCATGCTAGTTATTTATCTTACGTGGATGCTTCTAACTTACTACAACAACAACAATATAGTAAAAATTTGCTGACATGCAAGGTTTACAGAAGTTCAGTAATACGCAACTTTATTTTTCATTAGTAAAGGCTCTTTTCAATTGATGCACATGAAAAAATAGAAAATAATAATAATAATAATAGTTGTCGTGGAGGTGGCAGTAGTGGTCGTAGTAGTTGTGTAGTATTAGTAATAGTAGTAGTAGTTGTTATGATAGTAGTAATAATGGTAATAATGGTAGCAGTCGTAGTAGTGATAATAGTGGTAGTAGTAGTGGTAGTAGTGGTCGTAATAGTTATTATAGCAGTGGTAGTGGTATTGGAGTGATAGTAGTACTCGTAGTAATAATAGTGGCACAAGTTGTAATAGTAGTTGTAGTGATAATAGTAATGATAGTGTGATAGTAGTCGTAGTAGTAGTGGTGGTAGTGGTAGTAATACTACGACGACTAATAATAATAATAAAAATAAATAAATACATAAATAAATAAAACAATAAATCAAGCTATGTAGGAAAAGATAAATACTATCTATTTACAAGTTCCCCAAGGATCACTATATAAGTAATCATTTATCTGTATTTTAGTATGCCAAAATTTTCTATTGTGGGTCATGTTTATGGTAACTTTTAATGTTGTCATATTATTCTTGAACACTTCCTCTAATTCTTTTTAGGTCTTCTTTTTTTTTTCTCTTAAAATTTATAGGTACAATTTTGTTGTATTGCTCATTGGAGCATCTAAATTTCTCCTTTTAACATATTTGACTGGTGCAAATATAGTAATTGAGATAAATCAGTTTCGTAAACAATTCAAGGAAAATGATAAAAAAACATATTTTAGAATAAGGTCCTTATTATGATTCTTATTTTATTATGATTTATGTGTTTGTTATTTAATTAAACTTTTAGTAATCTTGGCTTCCAGAAAATTAAACAAAACAAATTCGTATTTATTTTGCTACATATGAAATTGAATCCCGGCCCAATCTCCTGATATTTGTATGTGAACAATGGCCCAAGCTAGTGGGTGGACCTTACATTTGACATAGATGATCGCTTACTTTTTGGAACTTGTTTCTTAGTCTGGACTTGCACTGTGCCACAGGAGAACGTGCGCGCAACGATAGTCGGCTTTATCTTCAGATCCAGAATTATACAGACACCAGCGACCAGGATTAAAACATAAACGCCCTAATAGGTGGATTAATCGGCGAACTAAATCTTTTTAAGTGTTTATTACGCCGAAGATTATAAGTTGGATTCATTTAGTAGTTTAAAATGGATAAAAACACACTAAAATTTATATAAATTTATTTTATTCCAAAAGATTAATTTATTAATAAAATTATATTTACAAGTTATTATATATCAAAAATTTATTTAATATACATTTTAAGTCATCTCCAATCATTTCACTAAAATTTTACACTAAATTTAGAGTAAAAGAAAATATTATAAGAATCTTTTTACGTCGAATTTGGTGATACTCCAACCACGTAACACCAAATTTGGAGATCAAGCATTTTCAAAGAATATTTCACAATAATTTAGTTATTAACTAAATTAATTTATATTTATACAATTATTTATTTTTATTTATTTATAAAAATTTAAATAAAATCATTATTCTTAATTAATATATATATATTATATTATATTAATATTATTTAACATATATAATTTATATTATTGCAACAATAAATTAATCTCGAGTCTACTTGTAATTGTAATAATATTTTAGTCTGATTGTAATTTCAAACATTTTCGTTGAGTTTTAATTTTTTAAATCAATATTGTGGTTTAAGTTTATTTACCTTTTATTTCAAATTTACTTTTTATTCTTAAAATATTTTATTAATTAATTTATAACACTTATAAATAAGAATTATAAATAAATATTAAAAATAAATTTAATGTTATATTCAATATTAGTATCATTTCAAATAATTCAATGAGATATTGGTAATGAAATATTTTATATAAAGTAATATACATTTTAAATTTAATTATACCATAAATTATGTAAATAACTCAAATCGTAAGAAGACATAAAAAGAATATGTAAATAGAAAATAATTAAAGATGTCATTTTGCATAAATAGTAATATATTGAAGTGAATTTAACATAACAAAACATCAAATTTTGTTTGGTGTTTTGGCGCGTTGATTGGAGATGGCCCGAGAGTTTCACACACACACACACATATATATATATACATAACTATGATTTTGAAACTTGGATTGGACCGCTCAGTTTGATCAGTGACCGGTAAGCTATCCGGTCTGGGTGATCCCTAAAAATCATTCCTCAATTAAACCAGTGCGAATCGGTGAGAACCGGTCCATTGATTGGTTAAACTAGGACTAGTCAAACCAGTTGGCCACTGGTTCATTGAATTTTTTTTACTTTTTTTCTTTTTAAAACGTTAATGTGTTTTTTGATTTTTTTCAAAAATAAAATTTACCTTTTTTTCAAAAATTTAATAAAAATATAGAAATTTATATTATTTAGTATATATATATTTTAATATTACTAATATTATATATAATTAAATATAATTATTACATAATTATAACATCACATCAATTCAACCGTTTTATAAAACATATCCCAACTGATTAACATTAAAACAACGTACAGTTCAAATTTTAAAACCTTGTAAATAACAATCTTTCGCTAAAGAATTATACATAAAGCAGATCATTTACTGCAGCAGGGATTTGGATTGGCCGGTGCAGATGGGATAGAGTAGTTAGTAGTTACAAGGATAGGGCTGACACTGAGAGGGGTCGAGCCATTGGGTTGTGTCAGATAACGTTCGCTTCGGGTCAATCAGGCATGGTACAGATTACAGAAGGCTCTGCTCATAAATTGAGTCTGTCCGTTTACAGATTGTAACGTTCCGAGGCTAACTCAATAGACAAAAAGACACCAAGTCAGAACATAACTAAATGACATGTATTTCTCTTACAGAAGTAGTTCCGAACATAAGTTAATTTTTTTAAAATAAATTAATAAATATATTAAATATTTTATTAATCATTTATATATTATAGAAATAAAAGGATCTGATCTCAAATAAGTTGCTGAAATTTTATTTAAAACATTACATAATACATTATTTTCGATAAACAGCGATTGTCTTGCATTTGAAGATTTAAAAAAGCTGGTCTTCGAATCTTTCGTTAAATACCCACCAAATTTCAAGCTTTCTTGTCCCTCACATCACGTGCTCCGATGCAAAGTAAAAGAATCCAATATTTGACAAAAAAGTCAAAAGAGCAAAAACTGTGGAAGAGTTTCTTCAATCTGTGTCCAATCACTTCTTCACACGTCAATCAGCAACTTCCGAACCATTTCTCTTACAAGCAAGTGTAACTAAAAACCTTGTCTAGACACTAACTACTACGCCGCAACCATTCTCTTTATTGGACACGCCAAGAAGCCATAACCGGCCATAACTTAGCAACTCAAGCATTTCTATACAGAGAAGAGAAGAACATAGCAAAAACATCATGAGAACCAGCAACCACTTTATAGGTTTACTAAACTTCTTAACCTTTTTACTCTCCGTTCCAATCCTAGGTGGTGGTATATGGCTAAGCAGCAGAGCCAACAGCACAGACTGTCTCAAGTTCTTACAGTGGCCCTTAATCATCATCGGTGTCTCTATCATGGTCGTGTCCTTAGCAGGTTTCGCAGGATCGTGTTATAGAAACACCTTCCTTATGTGGCTATATCTCTTTGTCATGTTCTTCATCATCGCCGCGCTTATCGGTTTCATCATCTTTGCTTATGTCGTCACCGATAAAGGGTCGGGTCGACCCCTACTCAACCGAGCTTACTCTGACTACTATCTGCAGGACTACTCTGGGTGGTTAGAGGAGCGTGTAGCCAGTGATAGTTACTGGAGTAAGATTAGCTCTTGTGTAAGAGATTCCAAGATTTGTTCTAAGATGGGAAGGACTACTAATGGTGTCCCTGAGACCGTTGACATGTTTTATAGGAGGAAGCTTACCCCTATTGAGGTATGTTCTTAACAACACTTCATTTTTCTCGTCTTCTGTGTTTATGTTTTTGGATGGAAGATTAACATGTGCTTGTTGTGTTAAACAATGTCTGAGATTACAACCATTTTCTTGTATAAGTTTGCTTCGGAACTTAAATAGCTTCCAAGTATCTTTTACAGGCTCATGACTATTTGAGGTTAGATCTTATCCAGAAATAAGTAAAGGCTAGATTTTTATGCTCAGGTAATGTTGTTTTTTGTAGGGTTCTTATTATTTGTTGATTTGTTCCCCTTAATTGAAAAAGTTCCACAATTTTTTGTTCCAAGATCCCACATTGCTTGGGGCGGTATGGAAATAAAATGCGTTACAGCTAAGGAGTTTTGTGACTACCAAGATCAAATAATCAGTCAATCCTTGTAAATGGGAGAGTAAGGTAAATAGAGGAGAAATAAAAACTAAACCTTTTTGCTGCAAAACTCTTTATTCTTTTTTGCCTTTCTGACCAGTAAATTGGAAAGGGACTGAATATTCTGATTCAAAATACTCCTCTTTGAGCGTTACAAAAGCAACTTTCTAAGGTATCAACATCTTCTTCTTTCCTTTTAAGATATCAGAGTCTTAATCTATGGCTTAAACAATTGGTATGGGGAGGGGCTGGGGGCATTTAGGTTAGTAGCTAAGATAGGTATGCGATTTCTTGGTAATACAAATCGTGCCTGCCGTTCCTTTCTCTAGATAATGACCTAAACCCACCATGTCCTAGAAAGGAGGATTCTTTATATATAATCCAAGTTGACGGTTTCTTAACCTTAACTTTTTCTAAAAACGTAATATTATTGTTACTTGTTCTATTTTTAAGGCACATGTTCATATGGCTTCTTGATTCTGTTTGACGTCTCGTGGTCCTTGATAGTATACCATTTTTTTCTCCCCTCTTTACAGTTTCACAATCTTTAATTTGATATAAGATCCTGTTTTTCAGTAAAGTTTAGTAGTCTCCCATAATTGTTCACATGCTTCCCTCGATTACTGCAACAAACATAACCATTTTTCTACATCCATAGAAAATGATAGTCAACTTCGAAAACTCTAGGACCACAATGTCTAGTTGATTCACAATGTAAGTGTTTTAAGCCATGGAAGTCCTGTGAAAAAAATTGGGAAAACTGAGAACTTGAGACTACTAATAATGATTACACAGGACAACCCAATGGTATCCAGCAAACTCCAATTAGGTTCTTTCGAGTTCAGTAACATAATATTCTCTTCCACGCTCGTCAATCTGCTTATGCTTATATCATACCAAGACCAGAAGTGCTTATTTTCAATCTGGGTAGACAGCATCAGGGCAGATGTGTTTTGTCCTGCTGCTATCAGTATATGTGAATAATTGAACGAGGGTGAATAATTGAACAAGAGATGAGATCTTCATCCTGTCATGAAGAAGCTTAACATTGAAACCGAAGCAGTGAAATCTAGTTACAATGACAATGCCGACAGCCATACATTGTTGCTTCCAAACACACTGAATGGACTTAATCCAGAGCTTATGAAGATCCTTCTTCCATCCTGCAAAGACAATAAATCAAAAACTTATTCAGGATTTTACAAATAAGTTAGAAGAAAAATTCAACTGAAAAATCCCCAGTCCAAGTTGCATTATGCACATTTGTTGTTTCATGTCTGCATATTCAAAGCCTGTATTTTTAAGAACATATTGCCAGCCATCACACATCACACATACCTTCAATGTTAACAAGGGTTCAACAATTGTCTGTGTAGTCTGGTTGCTGCAAGCCACCTACAGAATGTGGATTCACCTATGTTAATGAGACTATGTGGACAGCAGGAGGAGTAGTTTACAATAGCGACTGCAACAGCTGGAGTAACGACCAAGAGCAACTATGCTATTCTTGCAACTCTTGCAAGGCTGGCGTGCTAGGCAGCCTGAAGAGGAGTTGGAGAAAGGTGTCAGTGATAAACATCATTGTATTGATTATCCTAGTGATTGCTTATGTAATTGGCTGTGCAGCCTTTAGAAACAATCGCCGAATGGATAATGATGAACCCTATGGTGAAGCAAGGATGACAAAAGCACAGCCAAGCAGAATCCACTTCTAAATGAAGTAAAGAAATGCCTGGATGTTTAGTTTGTCAAGCATGTATTGTATGCTTTTCTATTGCAGTTTTAGGATGGCCTGTGCCCCATAAGCTTTTGGTTCTTAATATTGAAAGACCAGTTGTATATGTTTTTCTATGAATAAATTTATTTCTTGTAACCAATCTTCTTTTCTTATTTTAAATTAAATAAAGAAATGTAATGTATATTCACTGAACTTGTTTCTTTAATGAAACACAATGTGGAAATTGTTACCGCTGTTAAATAATGTCATAACTATACATTAGTGCAATTCTTCCATACTCTTTCAAGTTCTATGAACCGGAATAACTAGCTGTAAGAATATATTAGGATTGCACGTGTGAAGTCTGTAAATCTACATTGTAAAGTACTGAGTTAGATTTGCTTTGCAAATTAGGAAATTACAAACCTTCCAAACTAAATTCGTTCTGGAAATGACCCTATTGCAAGGGTTGCTGGTATATTTAACCTTTCCAGACATCATTTATTTGCTTATGCGACTAATAAGATGCTAACGGTTGACATGGACTTGAAGCATATTAGTATATGCATGGTGGTTGTCACAAGGCTCAGCAATCCATGAAAGACATAGCTATTATCTTATTCAATGTATCAAAAACTAATGGCAAATATGAAAAGGTGAATAAGCAGGACAGAGCTATTATATTTCTTAATCTTGGTCAGAGCTAACAGAATAAGATAACTGTCCAAGAAAAGGAGGAGGAGAAAAAAGTCTTAGAAAACACACACACCATGAAGCCAACTAATGTTCCAGATCAAGGGATATCAAACGATAGAAAAACATAAATTTTATGGCTTGGCCAGTAAAGTGTTTGCCATCTTATGTGTGTATCTGTTCAAAGTTAAAAATATGAACTATGCAAATCAAGCTATCTTTTAACTGAATATGCAATTCCCTTCTCCTTCACATAATGCTCTTATTCAGAAATTAAAAGTAAAGTATATATAAAATACAAGTTGAATTCAGATTCTGATATCACATCTATTTCACCATGCCAATTGTTTCCACAACCTGCCAAGTGAGAATCACAGAGAAGCTTCTAAACAGCAATTTGTAACAGCCAATGTCATCGATAAATAATATGCGCATTTGATTGTTTTTGTCCAAAAGATGTTTCTAGCATTAAACATCCTCAGGGAAATATTAGTGAAATCTTAACATGTATTCTAAAACAATCTATCTTTCTGCGAGTTGTGTCAGCAATTCACATCCACATCATCAAACAGTGGAGGATATGTGTAAAGCTTTTAAGAAATTCAAATTGTCAAGAAAAGGCACAAACAAAAGAAATTTAGTTTAAAACTGAGACGTTGATTTTCAATATTTCCATCTTAAGGGCTATCCTGTATTTCAAGAATTTAGTTTTCTGAAATAAAGGGAAACGAATGAAGTACAAACCAAAACTTTTTCTCTCCAATTTACCAACAGATGATAATAGATTAAAGATTTTGAAGGCTGGTTAATATGCAAACGTGCATACTTGACAAAAAGCAGAATTTAGATTCTAAACTGCTCTTACTTCATTTCACTTTGACTACTTGAATGTTTCTCACGGCTCCGTTCTGGAATCCATCTTGTGATAATGCGCTTTTCAACACTGTAGTTGTCTAAAACTGATGGAGAGGCAGTATCACAACCATTTTTGTTGACAGTAAGAACCAACAATGTCTTTGCAACACTGCCACAAAGTCGAACAGTCCCATAAATGTCTGACCATTCTGTTAATCTCCCGCACACACCTTCTGACAAAACAAGTACAGCATATTCTGAATGAACCAGAGAGGGATGGTGACGGTAGGCAACACAGTCCACACCATATTGAGACCCGGGCCTTACAACCCAGTTTTTTGTTCGAAGATGAGAATAAGCCTTGTAAAATTCTGGGAAATTCGATCTCTGTGATTTCATCCGCTGCCACAGCTCTGCACTGTCTATAACAACATTATCTCCACCAACAATTCTCAGGCATTTCAGAGAAAAGTGCAGATAAAAGGCTTCCTCCATGCCCAACTCAAACCACTGTTTATCCCTATCAGATGTGACAATTGGCCGACCAAAACATGCTCGAATGAGCAATTCAGTTTGTTCTACTTCTATAGCAAGAAGGACAGAACAGCCAGTTAGTAAACCACAAGCATCTGATTGAATTAGAGAACAACAAAGTTGAGAGACTATCTTTGACATGGGATCAGCCAAAGCTTTGGCTTCTGCACCCTTCCCTTTCCATCTTGGCCCCATTCTACTTTTTCAAGCATATCAAGATGTCACTAGAACAATGTTGACAAAAGCAAGTTAATTACAATAATCACATTAACGGATCAACTCCCAACAAAGAACAAGAGTAATCGAAGAAAATACGAGTGAAGTAGTCACAGTTACAAATCCATCAAATAGGAAAAGACAACTATTACTATCCCAATACAGTCACCCATCACGAGAGGAAGAAAAGCAAGGAATTAAGCATAATCATTAATAGGAAGAAAATAAGAGTGAAACTGCAATCACTTACTTCCGAATAGGCAGCGTATCTATAGGTCAATGATCAAACATGAAGAATGCGTGAAATTCCAGAATCCCCCATCAACCAACAAGCAGTAAAACCCCAAATCCAGACAGACTCATGACCCACCAAAGTTCACGAATAGAAACTAAGAAAGAAACTAAAAAGAAGATATCTTTGGGCCACATGAATATATTTCTTCGTAGATCATGAAGTGAAAATTAAAGTACATGATGATAATTAGCAATGTTTGTAAACCGGCAAAAAAAAAACTTTGAAATATTTCTACATTTCAGTGTGTTAATGTAATTTAGAAAGTATCCGAACTTGATGCTGCTGCTCAAAGTATTTATGGAGTAATCGTTTTTTGCGAATAAACTAAAACTAAAGTGTACAAGTTTATGTATAAGATTTATTACCATGCAATGGGTTACAGCACTGGGATTGCCGTAGCTGAAGGAAGCCCTCACATTAATCCTGGAGATAGAAGCGAATGGTTGGTGCCTCTCCCAGAAATCGCGAGAGGAATACGCGGAATCCCTGGCAGTGAAGTATATACCTAAACTGACTTAATCTGGGGTTTTTAACCTCATTTTGTTTGGGTAAGTACACCCAACTTACGATTTTCGCAAGTTTTGTGAATATGTATACCCAAATTATGAAAATCTAATTTATAAATAGTTTTAAATAAAATTAATATTTCTGAAATTATTTATTTTTATATATAATAATTTAACAAAATCGATAATTATTTTCCCACATTAAATGAGAAAATAGACTAAAAATTTAGCCTGTTATTTCTTAGTTCCTGGAGATTTTTGTATATAGTTTTGAGAACACTGCAGATAGTAATAAGAGAGAAATTTTCTCAGCTTAAACTTGTATATGGTATCAAAACAATATTCTTGATCTAAAATTGAGCTTGTTAACCTCATTGTTTTTCTGTTAACTATCTTCATCGAAGTATGGAGGAAGAAGGTTTTAGTTTTAGATTACAAGCTGAAAGGAAATCAAGAACGGAGAACTTGATTAATTAAAGTACAAATGATTCATTAATTCTGCAAGGATCAGATCATCCTGCAATGACATTAGTAACAACTCTACTAAAAGGTAACCATTATCTTTTATAGAGTCATGTCATGAAGTTAGCTCTCAAGGTAAAAATGAAGTTAGGTTTTATAGATGACAGATATAAAATACCGGATGCAAGTTCCTCAGTTTATGATTTAATGGTGTAGAGTTGATAGTATTGTTACTTCATGGATGTTGAATTCAATTTCTAAAGATATTGTTAATGCTTGTTTGTATGCATCAAGTGCTTTTGAGCTTTGGAACGAATTGGAAAAGAAGTATAAGGAATGCAATGGTCCTCTTCTTTATTAGTTACAAAGAGAAATAAGTACAATTACATAAGGAAATATGATTGTTGTTAGATATTTTACAAGATTGAAGAAGCCCTGGGATGAGCTAGGATGTCTGATGCTGATACCAAGGTGTTCATGTGGCCACTGCACTTATGGTATTGGGAAGACAATAGAGAAGATAAACTCAAGTAATAAGTTGATACAGTTTCTAATGAGGTTAAATGGCAATTATGATCAAGTTAAGGATCATATTTTAGTGAGATGGATCCATTACCGAACATTTACAAAGCTTATTCAATAATCTTAAGAGTGGAAAGACAAAGAGAAATAAATGTGGCGATTACTAATAACAACAACAATAATGTAATGCTAGTTAGAGGACAGATGAATAAGACAGATAAAGGAGGGAAAGGAAGTCATAGAAGAAGAGATACGATGGATAAATCTGAATTGAAATGTGATTTCTATAAAATGGAAGGGCATACTATAGATACTTGCTTCAAGATATATGGATATCTATACTAGTCATTGGTATTAAAAGCATGGAAGAAAATTGTGGTGAATATGGTAGAAACAGATAAAGCATGAAAAATGGATATGAAATCAGTTAACAAAAATATAAATGACTGGCAGCTTAGTATTTCTAGTATGATTCACAAGAGGTTGACAGACTCATGACTTGAAAAACAAAATCTGGAGCAAATAAAGGAAATAATGTGAATTTTGCACATTTTGACGAATTTACAGGTACCATAACAGATAGATCTCTTAGTTCTCTTGAATTAATTGGAAATGAATCTTGAATAATAGACATTGGAGCTTCGAATCACATATGCATAGATGTTAAGAAAATGAAAACTATAACTCCAAACAATCAACCAACCCCAATTTACCTACCAGATGGAACTATTAAGTTTGTTCACCATACAGGTGATATAAACTTGACAAATAGAATAACCTTAACCAAAGCCTTACATATACTTAGCTTTCAATTAAACTTGTTGTTTGTAACAAGTTAACCATTATAGCACATATAAAATTCACCTTTTATCCATCTTTCTGTCTTCTATAGGACTTGAAGATTGATGAAACATTATAAGTTAGAAAAACAATAGGCGGATTGTATATACTTGATCCCTCTTTGTTTGATCAACAAATCATAGACTCTTATATTGCTAAAGCCAATTGCTTTCCTTAGTCTTTTGCAAATAAAGTGTCTGTCGTAGATGGTGTAGTATGGCATAATAGATTTGGTTATCCTTTAAATATTGTAACCACTCACATTTGTTCTATGAATAAAATTCATTTTGAATACCCAAATGTTTGTGATATCTGTCTCATAGAAAAAATCTAGAGAAATCTCTTTCCCATTATTGATATACATATAACTAGGTGTTTTGAACTCATTCATGTGGATTTATAGGGTCCATATTACACTCCTAGCCTCAAGGGTTCAAAATTCTTCCTAACTATTATTGATGATTTTAGCAAATGTATATGGACATCTATACTAAAATATAAATCTCAAGTCCCTTCAATTCTTTAGTCATTTTATCAAAACACAATTCAATCTTAAGGTATAAAATGCGCAAAGTGACGTTAGATCAAAATTCTTGAGTCAAGATTGTCTTTTGTTACTATCCAACAATGGAATTTTACATCAATGGTCTTGTATTCATACCCCTAAATAGAATGGAGTGGTAGACAGAAAACATGAACATGTGTTACAAGTAGCAAGAGTCATGATGTTTCAATCACATTTGACAAATAGGTGTTGGGGAGACGTTACCCTTACTGCCACTTATATAATAAATCTTTTATGATCTGTTAGAATAAGTTGGAAAATCGCATATAAAATTCTTTTCCATAAACAACCTTCTTATAAACACCTTCAAAGTTTTGGATGCCTGTGTTTTGATGTAAATATTAAACCTTAAAAAAAGAAAGTTTCATACTAGAGCATAACAGTGTGTTTTTATTGGATATAGCCATGGATAGAAGGCGTATAAACTTTATGATATTCAAAACCATAAAGTTTTTGTTGCCATATATGTTCAATTTCATGAAAATATTTTTCCTTGTCATAAACTACAAGAACCTGCATAAACTACTCATTTACTGAAACTTTTTAATTTACCTGAACCTGATGAGTTATTTCCTTATACCCATTCAAATGCTTTTCAAATTGAAATAAATTCTTTTAATCCACAATATCAACCTAAACCAATACAAGAATAACCAATAACCCAAACACATAACCACATTGTTGATACCTAAAGAGTCATGATTAAAGAAAAGTGCCACAGTTAGAAAAATAGTTGCATAGTTGAATGATTTTGTTTCCCATAATGTGTAATTTGCTCCTTTGTTTACCAACTGCATTTACGTATATATATATATTCATAAACACTGTGTTAACGGGATAAAAATTATGGATATGGTGTTATTTAGTTTTTGATGGATTGATAGTGATTAGGTGATGTGGAAATGAATTTTGGAGTTGAAATCGCAATAAAATAGTGTATGAAGTGAGTGTAGAAAATCAAAGAATGAAAGGGTGGTATACTCTGTTTTTTTCACTGTGCATAAATATATATATGAGTGTGTTTACGTGAGTTGGTGTTTTCCTTAGAAATGATCAAGAAAATGATGTTTGAGTTGAAGAGTAGTTGTAAAATGATGGTTTAAAATGGGAATGAGTGTTTAAATGAAAGTTGGGAGGAAACATGGAGATTGAGAACAAAAGTTAAAAATGCAGAAAAAGTGACAGAGCATGAATATGATGAACATGAATTTTTAGCTTTTGATGGTTTTTGATTCAACTTGTATATTTTTGGGTAATATGAATGTATGGTGAATGAGTTGATTGAAATGGAGTAGAAAAACTAGAAATAAAAATTTGAAGTGTTGGATTTTAGAGAATGAAGTCTGGAAATTTTCTGAGAATTAACAATGGAGAGTTGGATTTTCAATCTGAAACTAATGTGATTTTTCTGTACTGATATAGAGATATTTTGATAAAATGTTCTTCATGTAAGTTATATATCTTTCTTTTATCTTTCCATTGATATAAAGTTTGTAAAATTTTAAGTTTTGGATCAAAAGTTATGAAGTTTGGAAGTTGAGTTTGTGGATTCTGTCATGGTTTGGAATAGTCTGTAGTGTTTTTAGCATAACTTGCAGAATAACGAACCAAATTGCATGAAACTGGATTTATTTGAAGGTTAAGACATAAAGGAATAATTTTTTAGAAGAAAGTTTGACCTAAATTCTTTGTTTTCATTGTCAAAATAATCAGGTAAAAGTGACCCAAAATTCTGTTTTGGAAAGAGCTAAAGAAAATGGAAGAGGGGAAGAAGATGCCATTTGTAGTTGAGTAGAAGTTGTCGTCATGCTTAAGCACGACGGGTGACATTTCTTGGTGGGAGCACGAGGGTGACATTGCTGAAATTGGTTAGAAAGCATAGTCACACGATGATGACTTTGCTAGTTTGACCAAAGAGTTGGCTCACCTGAACAACCTTCATTCTTTTGACTATAACTTCTTCTCCCAACCTCCAAATGTCATGAGACTTGAACCAATATATTCCTAACATATTTTTCTATTCCTACATAAAATTTTGTAGCATTAAGAATTGAATTAGGAAATATTGATCAAATCAAAGTGTAGAATCTGTTGGAACAGTGAAATAGGATTATGTCACTGAACACACTTCAGTATTTTGATTATATCTGAATCTATAGGATTTCAAATGAGATGATTTTTTATTTGGAGTAAACTAGAGATATAGGCCTACAAATTGTCTCAAGAAGTAGAATTTTTATTCATTCTCTAAGATATTGAATTTCTGGATGGAGCTTGTACTTAGTACACTGTTTTTTAATGTAAACAACCCGATAATGTTTGAGGTATATGTTCCAAATTACTGAACCAAATTGAGTGATTTTGGTGTCAATATAAACTTAAGACAATGTAGAATAACTTTCTACAAGGAAGTCTTGCATAATTTTGTCATTTACCTTATCCGATTTAGTATGTAAAGTTGACCCTTATGTGTATTAGAAGAAAAATCTGAAGTAGTCAATGAAGTTATGAAATGGTTTTGACATTGGTTTATTATGTTCTAATTATAAGTACACATGGTATTAATGAGAGCTTTGATATCTGAATGATTTGTTGATAAGAATTGCAATAAAGTACCCTAGATTTGTCATGAACATGCATTGTACATATTTCATTTTATTCATGTGCATTATTAAACACTTATGATTGTGCATAAATATGATATTTGTTAATATGTTTTGTATGTTATAGAGGAGCACTTTGGACGCCAGTCAGATATTGCCAGTCCATCCAGGCAATAGCATTTTAGAGCATACTATGAGTCAACTTAGATAATTTCCTAGAATTGATTTGATTTAATTTGTTAAACCTTGCAATATTTTAAACTTGTTTGCGATTTGTTTATGAATTCCGGAATTGAATTGTCCGAGGAGACCAATATTCAGGAATGTATTGGAAGTGCTTTGATTGTTGTTTTGACTGCTATGGATTTCTAAATGCTATGTAAATCCTCAACGAATGTTGAATGTCGGACTTAGATCCAATGATTATGAGCTTTGTTTGAGCATCATATGTGATTGTGATATATGACATATATGTATTTGATGCATTTTATAAAATGCATGTTTAAATAAAGGTGTTGTGACTTGAGTAGTCAGTATGAAGCGCTTCCACATAAAGCTTTGCTCCGTGATTTCTGATTCTGCATGTAAAGCTATGCTCCGTGATTCTGTTCTGACTAAGCTTTATATGCTAGTATTTGTATAAGTATGTGATAGGCACTCAGTAACAACAATAAGAACGAATGTGAGTCTCATACATATAACATTATAAGCCTGAAATTCATAAATGATTTACAAAGCTGTATTGAATGACTATATGATATGCTATGTTATGTGAATATTTGAATAATAATTGTATGCTTAGAATCAATAATTGTGCAATATGAGATGTGTGTTTGTGATCCGGTGAAATCATCAATGATGGTTCACTGATTGAGTTCGCAAAACTCATCAAAATTGCAACGTGACTTTTCAGGTTTTCTAAAGGTCTCCAGAAAGGCTTTGAGTAAGATTTTCAAGTCGGGATCAGTTTGTGCTTGCATATGTAGTTCGATATGTTGTATTGATAAGTGTAGTCTTAAGTGTTGTACAATGTACATGAAAATAGTTTTTGAAATGTAAAGATATTATGTCTAGAGTGTTTTGTATTTGTAATGGGCCTCACGTGATTAGTGAATCTCTAATGAGTTGTGTACTGATTGTTACGTATAACTGAAAATGTTTATAAATGAAATTGGGTCTAATTTGGCTATGGATTTTCGTATATTATGTTTGTGATCTAAAAAAAATTATACTGATTTTTGACTAGTTGAGTGTTCTAGTACGCCATCCTCACAGGGCACGGACTCAGATATCACCCATAGATATCGGGCACGTGTCTTACGGGAGTGGGGTGCTACAGAACATGACTCGGCAAATTTCCCATAACCAAAATGTCATCCATATAAATTAGACGAAATAGCAAGATTGTCCCTTTGCGATAAATATAAAGAGATGTATTGACCTTTGAACAAATGAAGCCAAAATGCAATAAAGCCTTTGTCAAACGTTTATTCCACATATGGGGGAATTGTTTCAAACCATAAATTAACTTTTTCAACGCACAAACATAGTCAAGATGCACAGGATCAACAAAGCTTAACAGTTGAGACATATACACATTGTCTTCCAAATTGCTATGTAAGAAGGCGTTAGAAACATCAAAATGAGTTATAGACCAAAAGAACTGAACCGTAAGAGAAAGCATGATGCGAATGGTAATGGGTTTAACCACTGAACTAAAAGTTTCCACAAAATCCATACCAGGGAGTTGATGATAGCGTTTGGCTACCAGTGGCGCCTTATACCATTCAATAATACCATTTGGATTCTTCTTAGTTTTGAACACCCATTTACATCCGATGACATTTTATTGGGGATGAAACCGAATAAATTCCCATGTCCTATTGGAAATTAAGGCGTTAAATTCATTTGCCATGGTGGTAGGTTATTGAGGAGACTTGACCACTCGACTATAATAAGTTGGATTAGCATCATCTAGTTGAGCGAGTAACAATTTCAGCTTTAGCTTATTAGTTTGAGCTTGGGTAACCATGTGATGTGTTTTAGATGGATTGACTGGAGGAAGAGAGGGAAAAGCAGATCTTAGTGAAAATTGAGAGTTGGTCGGTTGATTAGCGAGTAGAGAGTCCGTGTTAAGGTTACGGGATTGGTTGGGCTATATGGATGTCATAATAGTTGGTGGTGGAACTGCTAAAAAATAAATTTGAGGAGCTTGGACATTATAACTAGTTAATCATGAACCCGAGAAGCCATCAACACCAGATACGAAAACACCTACTCATCAAAAACCACATGACGTATGATGAAAATTTTTCCAGAGAGAGGATTCAAGCATTTATAGCCTTTATGGAGGCAACTATAACCAAGGAAAACACATTAACAAGAACGATCGCTCAATTTATTAGAGGTATAAGGATGTAACCAGGGAAAACAAAAGCATCAAAAAATACGTAAAGACGAATAGTCAAGAGTGCCACCAAATAACTTATGATATGGATTGTCAAATTGTAAAATAGGTGTGGGTAGGCAATTAATTAAATAAACTGCAATATCAAAGGCACCGGTCCAATATTTCTTATCAAGTTGTGCACGAGTTAAAAGGTCAAGACTGGTTTTAATTATATGGCGGTGTTTGCATTCGATGCACCTATTTTGTTTACGCGTTTAGGGGCAAGAAACTTGGTGAAAAATCCTATTATTTGTTAAGTAAGAATGTAAAGCTTAAAATTTCCCTCCCCAATCGAATTGAAAATTTTTTATAGGTCGGCCAAAGTGTTTTTCAACAAGGGAGCAAAACGTAATAAATTTACAAAGCACCTTAGATTTATACTTTAAGAAATAACAATACTTGTTGTAATGATCATACAATAACATATAATAGGAAAAAACATCAAATGAAGTAAGAGGTGTAGGACTTATAAATCTGAACAAATAAAATCTAATGGTCCAGTAGCTTCAAAATTAGAACGAATAAATAGTAATTTATGACTCTTATAACAGCACCACATCCACAAAGAGATAAATCATGTTTATTTTAAATTGGAAGATTATTTAAAGATGACACTTTCTGAAATATAGCAAAGGTTGGGTGACCAAGTTATTTATGCCACCGAGAGACTGAATAAAAATGACTCTAAATTGGAAGTGAGGTGGATCAGTGGCATGGAGTATAATTTGTCCTTACTCCGACCTTGATACAGTACCTTTTGCGATTTTGAGTCTTTTATTATAAAAGAATAATTAAAAATTCAATAGAAATATTATTATTACCAGTAAAAAAACCGAACTGTAGTTAAATTGTAATTAAAGGAAGGCACATGTAAAACTTGATTAAGACGAAAACGATGATTAGGTGTATGGATAAGAGAATTACCAATATGAGTAATAGGGAGCCAAAATCTATTACCTAAAGTAACTTTCTCCTGGCCAAAATATTTAGAATGAAGCAACAGGTTTCCTAAATTCGACGTGAGATGATGAGTAGCTCCCGTATCCATAATCCAGGGTTGAGTTGAAGTGGAGGTAGGAGTGTGATGGGATGTAGGAACAATATTAGTACGTATTAATTTTTGTGGTGAAGGACAAACTTTAGCTATATGCCCACTTCACTTGCAGTGACAGATGATATTTGGATTATTAGGAGAGAATTGAATTGTTGCACAAGAGTTGTATTTGGATTATTAGCTCAGTGGGCCACGATTTTTAGGGTAGCTTGCTGGTTCCTCTGGAAATGGCGTAATAGCTCCGTGTTTGAGACAGGTTTTGTTTGGCCGGAGGAGGGGCCCCGCGTTACCCTTGCTTATGTTGATTGGATTGAGCGAGCTCGTCTGATGGAGTCTAAAGTGTTTCCCCCTTCGAGTGTTCTGGTGGGCACTCTTGTCGGTTGGTCTAAACCTCCGGAGGGGTAGATCAACCTCAATACAGACGGTGCGGTGAAGCTTGGGAACTCTACGACTACTGCAGGGGGTTACTCCGTGATTGTCACGGCAACTGGTGTGGTGATTTCCAGCACAATCTTGGGCGGAGTACGCCTCTGACTGCGGAGCTCTGGGGGGTGTTCTATGGCCTTAATCTGGCTTGGGACCGGGGGTATCGAAGGGTAATTGCCGAGGTGGATTCCACTGAAGTCATTACTCTTATCAATGACTTTCATAGTGGGTTCATTGAGCTTTCTTTTTTGGTAACAGGTATTCGGGAGCTGCTCCGGAGACAGTGAGAGATTCGCCTCCAGCATGTTATTCGGGAGGGAAATCAATGTGCCAACTATCTGGCGTCCTTTGCCTGCATTCTTAGTTCAAGTCTTCATGTCCTCCAAGAGCCACCTTTTAGAGTCAAGGCGCTACTTTGTCTTGATTCTCAAGGATCTTTGTTTGCTAGAGCTTTGATTTAATTTTTGCCGCCTTTGTACCAAAAAAAAAAAAAAAGAGTTGTATTTGGCGATACTTGCTGCTGATTATCATTTATCACTAATTACTTGGGTTATTGGATGACAGCTGGTTTCAACCTAATGCAGAAGAAGCCTTTCACTATTTATGACACTGAATTTAATCTAAACAACTTAAATACAAGTGGGTTCTTACGATAGGACATCACTTAATCAAATAGTGCACAACTGGACTGGAGTCACTCACAACATTTACTTTAACGACACCAAAATCAAACTACAGAATCAGAACTTTCTCTCGTAGATCCTTAAGAACCCTAAGACTTGTATATAATCTATGCACGCTCTTAAAGTAACAAAAACACACCGCCAAAACCCATGTACTTATTCATCCTCTGCCCTTAACCACCCTCCTTCACTACCGCCACCCACCGTAGCCACCTAGTCTGTTTCCATTTTCTCAGAGAAACCGAGTCATCCCTGCCACTGCCACCCCAAGATGACCCATTTACGTGAAACGCTCTCTTCATCCTCTCTCTTTAAGAGCCAATATTTGTTTCCCAAAGTCACTCATCCTCGTCTCTTTGTATATGAAAACAACAACTTTAGCTCTCTCAATACCCAACTATGGCCGTTTCGTGTCAATCGTTACTGCAGACTCAGCAAGCGAATGAATTCAACTCGATGCTGCCGAAAGATCAGCCCTGAAACGACTGTCAAAGATATTGCGGTATCGTCAAAAGTTGGCAAACGCGCGGATTTAAAGAAAATCATGATTCTTGGTGCTGGTCCCATTGTGATTGGGCAAGCTTGCGAGTTCGACTACTCGGGTACTCAGGCTTGTAAAGCGTTGAGAGAGGAGGGGTACGAGGTTGTCTTGATAAATTCCAACCCGGCCACTATTATGACTGACCCGGAAATGGCTGACCGGACTTACATTACTCCAATGACACCGGAGTTAGTGGAAAAGATTATTCAAAAGGAGCTGCCAGACGCTATATTGCCTACAATGGGTGGTCAGACAGCTTTGAATCTTGCGGTGGCTTTGGCAGAGAGCGGTGTGCTGGAGAAATATAATGTTGAATTGATTGGAGCTAAGCTTGATGCCATTAAAAAAGCTGAGGATAGGGATCTTTTCAAGCAAGCAATGAAGAACATTGGAGTTAAAACGCCGCCTTCTGGGATTGGAACTACACTTGATGAGTGTATTGAGATTGCTGGTGAAATTGGTGAGTTTCCTTTGATTATTAGACCTGCATATACACTAGGTGGTACTGGCGGTGGTATTGCATACAATAAGGAGGAGTTTGAGGCTATTTGTAAAGCAGGTTTGGCAGCTAGCTTGACCTCGCAGGTGTTGGTTGAGAGGTCATTGTTGGGATGGAAGGAGTATGAGCTAGAGGTGATGCGTGATTTGGCTGATAATGTGGTGATCATTTGCTCAATTGAGAATATCGATCCTATGGGAGTGCATACAGGGGATTCGATCACGGTTGCTCCTGCTCAAACATTGACTGATAAGGAGTATCAACGGTTGAGGGATTATTCGATTAAGATTATTAGAGAGATTGGCGTGGAGTGTGGAGGGTCTAATGTGCAGTTTGCGGTGAACCCTGTGGATGGCGAGGTTATGGTTATTGAGATGAATCCTAGGGTGTCCAGATCTTCTGCTTTGGCTTCCAAGGCTACTGGTTTTCCTATAGCAAAAATGGCTGCTAAGTTGTCTGTTGGATATTCATTGGACCAGATTCCTAATGATATAACCAAGAAGACACCGGCAAGTTTTGAGCCTTCTATTGATTATGTTGTGACGAAGGTAAGTCCATTTGTTTAAGCTTTCTTCTTGTTTCCTATACCAACACGTACTTGAATCAGTTTATAAATTCTTGTCATTAGTTGTACTGAGAAGAGAAAATTTTGACTAGCTTGTTAAGATTTATGGCTAAAGTTAGTTTTCAGGAAAGTAATAATCTTGGCTTAAATTCTGGTTTGTTAGAACTATTTGTATGTACTATTGAAATCTGTCCTTTCTTTTTTCAATGGAGATGATGATAAGCTTATTCATTGATGAAAGATATTGAGATTTTGGCATAAATTTAAATTTCGATGTAAACTTTACGTTAGGTCTGACTGCAGGAAGAGTATCATGCGGAAAAAAGATGTGTTGATATAAGTATTAATTTCACAGGTTTCATTCACTTTTTGGCAGTGACTTAAAGTTCTGGAAATGCAATTGCTTGTGGAATTTAACTCATTAAAATGGTGATAGGAATTCCTTTCGTTCACATCAACAACTTGTGTTGCTACTTTGAGGGTCTAGACATTTTTAAATTTTTGTGGGTAAATTTTAACTTTTATTTTGTGATATAATTTGTATTTGCTTTTTAGTTTTTCTATTAAATCTATAATATATTGCTCTGAATGTTGTGACAAAACTATTGCGATGTCATTGTCAAGGCTTTTAAACGACTGAATGTTCTGTTTGTACTTTTAATAAATCATCTTCTCAATCATTTCAACCTGTTGGCCAAAACATTCCGACTCTTGTTTCCCTAACACTGCACTAATACTTGCTTCATTTTCTAATAATTAACAATGTCAAAATTTTCTTTTCTCTGTTCAGATCCCCAGGTTTGCATTTGAGAAATTTCCAGGTTCTGAGCCATTATTGACAACCCAGATGAAATCTGTTGGTGAGTCAATGGCAGTTGGTCGCACATTTCAAGAATCCTTTCAGAAAGCAGTTCGGTCACTGGAGTGTGGATACCCAGGATGGGGATGTGCACAAGTTAAAGAACTCAGCTGGGACTGGGACCAATTAAAGTACAGTATTCGAGTTCCAAGCCCTGATCGTATTCATGCCATATATGCTGCAATGAAGAAAGGGATGAAAGTTGATGAGATACATGAACTAAGTTACATTGACAAATGGTTTCTCACTCAGCTTAAAGAATTGGTCGATGTTGAGCAGTATCTTATGGTTCGAAGCTTGTCTCATCTTACAAAGGATGACTTCTATGAAATTAAAAAACGTGGTTTCACTGATAAGCAGATAGCATTTGCTACCAAATCCACAGAGGAGGAAGTGCGATCAAAACGCATTTCTTTTGGAGTTATTCCAGCATACAAGCGAGTAGACACTTGTGCTGCTGA
Source organism: Erythroxylum incrassatum (assembly GCA_026546855.1). Taxonomy (NCBI): domain Eukaryota; kingdom Viridiplantae; phylum Streptophyta; class Magnoliopsida; order Malpighiales; family Erythroxylaceae; genus Erythroxylum; species Erythroxylum incrassatum. The sequence goes on along the minus strand of JANVCL010000213.1, from coordinate 8,450,307 downwards.
ATTCGAGGCTAATACTCCTTATATGTACTCTTCGTATGACACTGAGTGTGAATCGGCTCCAACCAAAAGGAAGAAGGTTTTGATTTTAGGTGGAGGACCCAACCGTATAGGTCAAGGGATAGAGTTTGATTACTGTTGTTGCCACACCTCCTTTGCCCTCCAGGTTTGTGATTGAATGTTATCTAATTCTCCTGGACTCTCTCTTTCCTCCAACTGAAAAGAACGAAAAAAGAATTAAGAAAGAGGCCTATTGTCAGATTTTACTTGCCATTTTACATATGTGATGATGGTAGTTAATAAGTCAACCTACTATATTTCCTTCATTTTCTGATGTCTGTTATGAATTATTTACTCCAAAGAATATTAACGTGGCAATGTCTGTCTGCAAGATACGAACCCTACAGATAATAAAGGGAAAAAAAAACTTTGTCATAAATAAATATTCTTGTTTCAATTACTGCCAGTAACTTGATCACAATCAATATTCTTGGTAGTTGCAGTTTTAGTGCTTGAGCTCGATAAGTGAATTTCTGATGAAGCAACAGCCTTGATTGAGAGGGGACAAAAAACTAAAGCAAATTGTGATTAATTGACTTGAATCTCACTTTATCTGGTCATCAAAATATTATTAAGATTCTCATTGGTTCGTTCCCTGTTGTGACATGAACTACTTTCGTGAAAAGGTCCAAATCATATGGTTATCGTTGAACATGTTTATGCATGATTGGTATGTTGAGGTGGTTGCTGGTAGTTTATGATTTTCTATGTGCTTTCCTTTACACAGAATGCAGGGTATGAGACAATTATGATGAATTCAAATCCTGAGACTGTGTCCACAGATTATGATACAAGTGATCGCCTATACTTTGAACCGTTGACAGTAGAAGATGTTTTAAATGTTATAGAATTGGAACAACCTGATGGCGTCATTGTACAATTTGGAGGGCAAACACCACTGAAACTGGCTTTGCCTATCCAGCAATATCTAGATGAGAATAAGCTTGAAACTGCCAGTGGCAATGGGTCTGTGTGCATTTGGGGTACGTGTCCTGACTCTATTGATGCTGCTGAGGACCGAAAGCGGTTCAATGCTATTCTGAAGGAACTAAAGATTGAGCAGCCAAAAGGAGGCATTGCTAAGAGTGAAGCCGATGCTCTTTCCATTGCATCAGATATAGGCTACCCAGTAGTTGTCCGTCCTTCTTATGTATTAGGTGGCCGAGCAATGGAGATTGTATATAGTGATGATAAACTTGTGACTTATCTGGAAAATGCTGTAAAAGTTGACCCAGAAAGGCCTGTATTAATTGACAAATATTTATCTGATGCTATTGAAATTGATGTAGATGCAGTGGCAGATTTGCATGGTAATGTGGTGATTGGGGGAATTATGGAGCATATTGAGCAGGCTGGGGTTCACTCTGGTGACTCTGCTTGTATTCTTCCAACGCAAACTGTCTCATCTTCTTGTTTGACTGTAATTAGGTCTTGGACTATACAATTGGCAAAAAGTCTTAATGTCTGTGGGCTTATGAATTGCCAATATGCAATTACAACAGCTGGGGATGTTTTTCTGTTGGAGGCAAATCCTCGTGCTTCTCGTACTGTCCCATTTGTCTCCAAAGCAATAGGTCATCCACTAGCCAAGTACGCTGCCCTAGTGATGGCCGGCAAGTCACTTAATGATCTAGGTTTGACTAAGGAGGTGATCCCAGCACATGTGGCTGTTAAGGAAGCAGTTCTTCCTTTTGAGAAATTCCCAGGCTGTGATGTGTTATTAGGACCTGAAATGAGGAGCACTGGTGAGGTAATGGGTATAGCCTATGTGCCTGCTATTGCATTTGCCAAGGCTCAAATTGCTGCTGGGCAGAAACTACCAGTTTCTGGTACTGTCTTTCTGAGCTTAAATGACTTGACAAAACCTCATCTTGAAAGGCTTGCCACGGCCTTTCTAGCGCTTGGTTTCAGAATTATTGCAACTTCAGGAACGGCTCACTTTCTTGAATTGAAAGGTATCCCTGTTGAGAGCGTGCTAAAGTTGCACGAGGGACGTCCCCATGCTGGAGATATGCTTGCCAATGGACAAATTCAGTTGATGATAATCACGAGCTCTGGGGATGCACTTGATCAGATTGATGGCCGACAACTGAGGAGGATGGCTCTTGCTTACAAAGTTCCGATAATAACAACTGTCGCTGGTGCTTTGGCAACTGCAGATGCAATAATGACCTTGAAATCCTGTAGTATTGATATGTTAGCCCTTCAGGATTTCTTTGAAGTTGAGGAACAGAAAACAAGAAGTGAAAGCTTGCAGTCAGCCTCTTCTGCTCTTTGATTGAGAAGGTAAAATCTTTTTCATCTTTTTGGTTTGATACTGATTAATACTTTCGAGAGTTCTTTATAGTAATCCAATTTACTTAAAACATCCTTTTTCACTTCAGAGTGCTGATAAATACTGACCAAGGAGCTTGATATAAATATCCACTAAGGTTTTCTACACGAACTAATCTACCTTAGACAAAAACATTCCATGGGATGTGGTTGACAAAGAGTAATCTATTGTCAACAATTTGAAATCCCCACCGTTTCACATATCACCTCTGTGGTGATGAAATTTTGTAAATGAAACATTGATGTAGTTGTTTCTGTCTTTTCACTTGAGCTCTCTTGCTTGAACTTGTTTGAGGTGTCAAATAGAAGTATATGTGATATTTTCAGATTTCAGCCATTTATATAAGATTTTGTGGATTGCCCTTTTAGTTCAACGTGCTAGATATTGTGGTTTAATCTCTAAATCCTCCATTGCAGCTGTACTCTTTAACGGTTAAGCTTAGCAATTGCAGAAACAGTACTACTATAAGCTCTAACTATGTTTCAACTTCCTAGTGCTTTCGGCTTTGAAAAGCATGTGTGTAGAGATGGCAATCTTGCACGAGCCCGGTTCGAAGTCAATGGATAAAATCTGACCTGAGAGGGTTTTGACGGGGCTGATGGCTGTAGAATTGAGCAATTAAAATAATGTCCTTTTGCGTAAAGTCCGATTGTACGTGGGTTGAAAGAAGATGCGTCCAGTCCCTTTTACCAACCCTACGTGTGTGCTATGTGGGTAATTTCTTTGCTGGCCATACCCGAGAAAATAAGTTACTGAAAGACAGCCATGCGAAGAGAAAATTCCTTGGAACCGGTTTCCGAATTGCTTTTATACATACTTTCTCGGGTTAGATGGTTAATGGTTATGACCCATCAAACTAATTTTGGTCCTTTTGTTCAGACGAGTCTTAACCGGTGCGATTTGCTTGCTCAGCTTAGTTCCAAGTGCTTATTGCGGTCTTTCTTAAATATCTTTATTTACTTGAGATACCTTTCCTGTCATGTCCTGGGAAAAGCAGTCAAGCCAAACCTAACGCAACTAACGAATTCTGACTTTCTAGAGACCCAAAAGACGACAAGCATTGACGTTAGTTCTGCGAAATCAAACTACCCCATTTTTTAAATTATTCAATTATTTGGCATGTGAACCCGTATTAACACTTCGTCTAAACCCTTCGCTCACGATCTTGATTCACTAGAAGAGGTAATTATGTAAAGTAAAAAGAGAGTAACATTATAATCTTATCCATACGTCGCAAAGTGGAGCCGTGTATACGTTGATTTAGTAAATTCACATTTTCTATGCCCTTATGCTGAATATTCCCTCTTTTTGTTACAGTTCTAGAAGAGGAAACTAAGTCTAAGAAACCAAAAATTTTCCTCCGGGTACTAAGTGAAGGATTTGAATTCTTTTTCATGCCTAACTTCTGGAAACACACACTTAGTTATTACACGACTGACTCATTAGTACCTTAGAAAAAACATAACTAAAAACCAGCGTTTTCTTTTCCAACTATGATGGACATATATATCATCACAGACGTTCCTTAATTTGTGGAAGGAGTGTGCTTAGTACGTGAAGCACGTGTCAATAATTTGACTGGATAATAAGTTTCATTTTATCTCCAATCAGGGACTGAGCAATTATTCAACAAGTTATGCTTTCTGCTAACACACTTAGGTTGAATCTATCCAATCGTGAATACATTTCCACCTTGCAGCCTCTTGAGTCAGAGAAGCTGAGGAAAAAAGAGCAAGAATTTTGAGGGCACTAAGGTTAAGCTTAGCAGCTGTAATCAGTGCTCTTCTGCTACATAATGTTAGCAGTCTGAAGTGGGATACTGCTTGCTTTTAAGACCTTGTTGCCCCTAAAAACCGTGTGGGCCTTCCCAAGAATATACACAGAATAGTGGAAGACAGAAACTGGCTTCATCAGGCTGATCATATTCGTGGCAGCAGTAGTGAATCCGTCGCATAACGTTTGACAACTTGCATTCACTTGTGCAACGTGACTTGTCATTCCCTTAAAAAATATTCTGATAACTTTTCGCTTCTGCTTCCAACAACCGTTCCAGAATCTCATAGAATTATTAATCTTCTTCTAAAGTTGCTGCACTGCTTCATTCACATTAATTTGGTGTACAGCTTATCAGGTTTGTGCAATTAAGGCCATGAACACTGTTCTGAAAGTCGTTGGTCAAGTCTAAAGAATGCTTTTGGTCATGTTCTCTTAATTTGTCACTCACACACTTGGGTCTTACTGAGAAGGGATACCTTACGATAGCCATGTCCCTATTGGCAAGGTTAGCCCGAGCCGTACCATCTGTTTGATAAGACGAGAAGCCTTTTTGTGCATTCAATGTGTACTTTATATCAGTTTCAAATGAGGGTGAGTCTGAGTGAACATATAGGTATATCATGATCGTCGGCTTGATATGCCGTATAAGTAAGTGCACTTACAAGTGAGAGATGATGTTTCTGCCACGACCATTCAAACCGGATTATAACATTTCTTCTCTGATATGACAAGAACCTGACTGATAAAACCAAGTGGGTCCCGAAATCGATAAATATAACTTGACTGCGCCACCGCCTATCAGTACTAAGTAGCGGATCTCCGGTCGTATTACATGGACTGCACTTGATTGATACAAGTAACAAGTTAGCAGCAGGTTTTGAAATCGTTACGCTACTACTTTTCATAAATATGCATGTAAACTAGAAAACACTTTAGTAGCCCATACGGCCAAAACATTTACTATAATGCAAGAAAGGTTTTGTATCATAGTTCTCACCACTTGTTGCGCGGGAATCGAAGCAACATGTGTTTACACTTCAAACTAGTTGGTGCTGTGTGGAGGATCAAATATGAACTGTTTGAGGGACATGTGGAATATACACGTAAAAGTAGTAAACTATAAACAAAAGATAGTCCTTTTAGCTTGTTGTTAAGGTCCACACGCAAAAGACTATTAAAAGAGAGGAAATTAAAGAGTTTTAAGTGTAGTGGAATGTCATAGACATAGAGAGAGTCCGGTCCAACTGCTTCTACCCCAAAGCTAACGTTTAGATTTTTCCAATAAAGTGGAAATTTTGGTTGGTTTTGGTTGGAGTTTTCAGTGACAATCTTGTTAATATGGAAAGATTTTCTCTGTAGCCGTCGAATTCTTAGAAACAGACATATATGTAAGACTTTTAAGATGCAAAGGTGTCGCAATCCTAATGGAAGTTTAAGACATCTTAATACAGGTTTCTTCCTTCATGTGCTCAACGAGCCTTGTCCTCTCCACCAACCTTGCCCCAGCTTGTCTCCATTGTTTACTCTTTTGTAACAAATTAAAAGTTGTAGAACGTAAACGCTATCAATTCCTTACTTGCTGTTCCCTTTTCCAAATTGATTAGTACATAGTTATTAGAGATAACATGATTGATGGGATATAAGAAAAATACCCTGAAAAGACAATTGGGTCGTTCTCTTCTCCCGTCCCGAAAGGCCAAGGTCATGAAGTGGTAGTTAAGGCGGGAGTGGGAAAGATGAGTGTTGTCTGCTAAAATGGTCGCAGCAAACCCAATAACTAATTATGGCCACTTGTCATTTCTGGAAAGGCGGAGGAAGCAGAAGTAGTTCAGTCGTGGACTGGCTGGGATTTCTGGGAGCTACTTGCCGGCCCCTCGAGGCCTAACATTGATCAATCTTTAGCCTATTGAGGCTCCGAATTAAAAAACTTCAGGATTTTACAGTGTCATCACGGTCTCAACTAAAAATATGGTAAAGATCACATCAAAAGCACCTGCCAATGATAATTGCATTATTAGATAGGAAGGTCATCGTTACTAATTTTCTTTTACCAATTATTCAAAAGTTATATTTGATTAAAAAAAAAGTCAACCGGTGCTAGTTAATAATTAATTACGTTCTTAATTATCTTCGTTTTAACAATTTATAGACAAATTCTTTTATTTTTAGCCAAAACAAAGTGAATAGTTGTTAGAAGTGTAATCTCAAGTTGAAAAAAGACATAAAAGTAAAATATGTTATATATAAAAATATGACTTATTGTGTTAAAATATAATCTTTTAGTCGTTTGAATTAGAACGATACAAAGAAGATTAGCATGGCTCCTGCACAAGATAACACGCACAATTAAGAAATGATCTAAATTTTTTTTTAGTGGCTTGAATTTGGTTCAGCTTATCCCCAATCTCTTTCAAAACCTCTGATAGCATCAATTAGATGATTGATCTTACCTGCGACTTTTGGTTTGTCTTTTGTTGAAAAGGAGAGATTTGAAGATAAAAATGGGCTATCAACTCAGGATTTTTTGAGCAAAGCCAAAATATGAAGCGAAGAATAATCGTTTTGGCTTGGAAAAGACATAAAGATTGGAAGGTGTCCAGAAAGCACTTGTAAAGTCAATCTTATTTGCGGTAGATGTCAAGTAATGGCAGATATGAGCTCTTTTTTTTCTCAATAATAAAAAACTTTTATTTTTTCACTTTTATTTTTTGATTTTTGTTTTTAAATTCAGTAAAAATATATATTTTTAAGTTTTTGGTTTTGATTTCTTTTAGTTTTTATAAATTATGAAAATCATAAAAGTGGTTTTTGTTATATATTTTTCATATTCTAATTTACTATCAACCAAATACATATTTTTAAAAATATTTAATAATAATTATTAATAATTTAATTTAGTTTTATAATTAATTTAAATATTTATTTTGAAAAATAAAATAATTTTAGTAATTATTAATAAATATAATTTAGATCTAAAAATTTTCTTCAATATATATATATTTTTCAAATAAAATTCACCTTAATAATTATTTTAATAAAATATAATAATTTTTTACTGTCAATGTATTATAAACATTAATAATCAAACGAGTTTTCTTTTTTGCTTTAATTAAAAAAATGCAATAGAAAACAGAAGTTATCACTTCTAATAGCATCTAGTTCTGGTTGATTTAAAACTTGTAGTTAAATAAAAATGTGTCTGTTTTTTATATTAATTAATTTAATTTTATAATTTAAATTTAAATCACTGAAAATAATTATGTTATTGACTTATTAAATAATTTATTCAAATTATATATTTTAAATTTTTTATATAACACAATAATTTACTCAAAAATAGGATTTATTTGTCCACAATAAATTTTATTTTTCTGCAAAAACGTGTTAGTTATTTCTTAAAGGAATAAAAAGGGCAATCCCATCTCTTTAAGAAAAGTCAATGCTTTGGAAAAAAGAAAAGAGGATATGGATATATGACCTTTCACATGGCAAATCCGAAAAAAAGTACAGAAACCTAACAAGCAAGAAGAAAAAAAACCATATCGCCCGCATGACGTCATTCGCTACACCATGACGCTCCGTTTTCCACTATATAATCTAACTAAGCCTCCTCAAACAACCCCACACCTCTCAAAACACACTCTCTGATCCTAACTAACGTGTGTATCTAATCTTGTCCTCAAAAGAGAAAAACGTTTCAGCAGTAATGGACCATAGTGACACTACTGCTATTACTGCTACCACCACAACTACCAACTCATCTTCTCCTCTATCTCGTTCCCCTTCTTCTTCTCCTCCTCCTCCTCCGGTGGTTGTTAGTCCCTGCGCCGCCTGCAAGATTCTTAGGAGGAGATGTGCTGAGACGTGTGTGTTGGCTCCTTATTTTCCTCCCACTGAACCCGCCAAGTTCACCATTGCTCACCGCGTCTTTGGTGCCAGTAACATCATTAAGTTCTTGCAGGTACCTAGTTTCCTGACAAAGTTTTAGATTAGACTTGTTTTTAAGGATGTTCCATTTGATGGCACTCCTAGAAGGCTGACAATTGCTCGGCGGCTGCAGTATTTTAATTGTCCGTGAATTGACAGAGGGGACCAGGAAAGCTCTAGTTAATTAGTTTACTAGACGTTCTTGGCTTAGCTGATGGGGTTTAGAATCTGACGCTAACAAAAGTTACAAGTAAGATTAAGAGGGCCATTTTAGTTCAGATTGTAGGAATATTCACAAACCACATGCATCAGTTTCTTCGTAAGAGTTACAGAGGAACTTTACAATTTGTGAAAAAGAGATTTTCTGACTTGGGGTTACTAGGTAGGTCAAGATTTTAATGCGAATGGAGGGATGATTTCTATCTTCTTTTCTTTTTGGACACGGAAAAGTAAATTCAGCAAGCCGAAAAGTGAGGGCATGCCAAGTCTCTCACTATCTATCACTATGAAATGAGGGCAGAAATCTTTTCTTTGTTTTGACAATTCGCTATTAAACGTGAAAAAGCCACCAAATTGTAGAAAAAAAATCAGTACAGAATGTGATGGCTGATCTTGATTTTGACTTAAGGGAAAGTTAATTTGAAGACTTACACTATAATAGCTAGTAGCACTAAGTTTATCGCTTAACAGTTGAATTGCTTCCAAGTCCCTCGCCTTAACGCATATGCATTGAATTGAATTTCAGGAACTTCCAGAGACTCAAAGGGCTGATGCGGTGAGCAGCATGGTTTACGAGGCCGGTGCCAGGATCAGAGACCCTGTGTACGGATGTGCAGGGGCTATATGCCAACTACAGAAACAAGTTAACGAGCTCCAAGCTCAGCTCGCCAAAGCACAAGCTGAGGTTGTGAATATGCAATGCCAACAAGCCAACCTTGTGGCTTTACTTTACATGGAAATGGCACAGTCTCCTCCTCCTCCTCATCAACAACAACAACTTGTCGACAATTTCATTAGCTACCCACAATCATACCAGACCAATGCCTGCTTCCCTGACGAGAACAGCCTTGGGTCAATGTGGGAGCCTCTTTGGACGTAATCAATGATAACCCACCAAAGCCATCTAAAGTTGTAGCATGCAATTAGTATCCTAAGACACTCTCCTAACTCCAAATATGAGGGGAGCTCCCTAGGAGAATAGTTTTCTAATAAATTTTAACTCTAGGAGTACAGGTATTACCTGATGGTATGTGATATATTTTGGAGGGAAATTGTAAGGTGAGATCTAATCTTCTTTGTCAAAGCTAGACGAAGTGGATTGGCCTTTTTTCTCCAAGTAATCTTTACATTAATATTAAGAAAGGACCAAAGTCCCTTTCAATTATCAGTCTAATCCTGCTCTGTGCTCTATGCTCTGTGCTCTGTGTACATAATATTGATTCCTAAACAACTTTCTGGTTACCTACTATCGTTGCTTCTAATCAATGTTCCAAATTTCTTTTTTCCTTTTGTTCAACTTTGTTAATGCAGTCAATTGACCATCCAATTAAAAGATACCATTTTCTACTCTTCTTTGGATTTTACGTTATTTTGTAACCAATGGAAAGATGATTAGATTCTAAAGCAGCCCAGTAAAGCACTAATCCATACGATGCTTTTACATAGAGTTGAAAAGTTCTTATACTACGTTTAGTTGGATTAACTCTTCCAACAATACCATTTATATTCAACAATGGTATTAAATTACATTGCAACCCCTTTGCATCAATGGATTTTTTAGCTTTCTACCGATAAGAATAAAGGCAAAAGAGAGATTATAATTAAATCTCTCTTTTCATAATTTTTAAATATATTTTATTCTAAATTAATAAAAAATATTTTGTGACATTAAAAATTCAAAATAAAATTTTTTATATCAAACAATCTGTGAAGTCATTTTATTGAAAATTATAAAGTGAAGTAATAGTGACAGAATAAAGTTGCCTACCGTTATGTGATTTGATACATTAATGTTGATAAGTTAGGTTAGGTGAAAGTACGAACAAAAGACTTCAAAGTTTCAGTAAACAAAAGCCTACATAGCAGTTCCAATGCTACGCCTTGAATCACTCGGTTTTAATTATTGTAAACATGACATAATTTATATAATTAATCCTGTAATTATTGTAAATTGGCAACAACTATTTTTTATTACTTTTTACATTTTTAGGATTTTTAATCGCAGCACTCATTCTTTATTTTTAAGAAGATTATAATAATGCGAAAAGTGTTTTAAGTAATGATTAAGAAAGTCAGTATCTTTTTACTATATATAGGAAAATAAAAGTTTGCGTCTTTTATTATAAGAAAAAAGTGTCCGGATGATCTCTTGTTCATGTCTCTTGTTTCTTAGCGGATTGCTTACCCTTTCGTTTACGACATCGTAAACTGCATTGTTCACATCTCTATGTTTTGTTTTCAATGCTTTTTTATACTCAATTTGTTTTACGTGCGTACAGGACAAACTGCGGCTGCAAATCCTTCTACATGCATGTGCATTGTTTCACCCTGATTATACAAGGATTGCATGTGCAGATTTTGTAAATGCAAAATCTCGATGGATGAGATCAAATCAACTATCTTGTTCAATCTTTTCACAGAAGTAGCCGAATTTGCATGTTCTGCTACCCTACAAAACGTCATGGTATCTATCATCTTTTGATCAATCAAATCAAATATCCTCTTTTTAGCACATAAGAAACTAAATCGTACCATTTTATTCAAACTCCAGATTTTATGACAAATCGAGTAACAATGGAAACTCACAACTTTAAATTGTAATTTTACAATTATTTTGAGCTAATAACACCCGATCTAAAAAGATACAGTAATATACAATCTTATATCTAATTAGTAAACAGTTTGGTTTCAAATAATGGTGCAAGAATAGTGTTTATCTAAATTAGATCCCATGAGAGTGAAGGGTAAAAAAGGGTATAAGTATGGTTGAGTATTATTCGAGCTGGTCCGGTCCAAATTAATTCGGGTAATAAAATGTTAAAATATGAGTAAATCAGGTCGAGTTGGGTATTACCTGAATTATTTTCGATTTGGGACGGGTAATTCCGAAAAGAATTCGAATCACTTGATTACCCGAATTAGGTTTAAAAGAATTATGAAATAAGGTAATTAGGATAATTTGGATAAATCGGGCTAGGTAAATTAGGGTAATTCGAATAAATTGGGCCGGATAAATAGGGTAATTCGAGTAAATTAGGCCGGGTAAGTTCGGGTAATAAAATTTTGAATTCGGGCCGGATAAAATGGAAATTTTTTTGGGTAATTCGGTCTTTACCCGAACAGTAAAAATTTGGCCCGATTAGCTCGAATGCTCAACCCTAGATATAAGCATCTTAGATAATATTTAATTAGGTACGTTTGTGTTTATTTAAAATGTATCAAACATGGAAAAAAAATTTAATTCATGATTTGAAAAAAACTAATTTGATCACATAAGATGAATCTCGAATTTAGTTGGGGGTGAAGGTTCAATTTTAATCCTTGAATACGATGTCGTCTCATATTTTAAAATAAAGCATAAAAGCCGTTTCATTTTGTTTCAGCATATCGCAAATATTGAATTCGAGCATAAGGCAAGGCAAGGGAGCCTTTGACATGGCACGTGCTTTTGTGGTTGTATAATTAGCTTTATGATGATATTCTCAATTGTTTCGGAATATTTGTCCCCCCCTAAACACGGTTTGAATCATAATTTAGAGCACTTGCACACCACGTGAACATGATGGCTAAGAAGTGAACAAGCATTCTGTCACCTGTCGGCAACCAACTTATGTGTTGTACTCGTCTCTTTATTATTATGGAGCAGATACATAGAAATGTTATTTTTGACCCATCGTCACGTGCCTTTAAGATCTGAGCACCACAAATATAACTTTTTTTTAATTTGTGAAACTTATAGTTATTGTATTTCTCATTGGATAATAAATTATAATTTATATATTTCAAATAAATTATTTAACAAATTAATAATTCAAAAATAAATAACTGAGAATTAAATGAGCAAAATGGACAAAAGATCACTAAAATCTCAATTGAAAGACACATTATAGTGCAGGCAATGAAGACTACCCCATGCTCTTTTTGTATACTATAATTTAGCAAATTAGATGAGTATTTTATTATATCTTTACACCTTGTTTACTATTTTGATGATAATATAAAAGGATATTGTTGGAAATTCACAAATGAGTAATCCACATCACAAATAGACATATGGATAAAGTGAGTTATGTACAAGGATATGACTCATAACTCATTGTCTTAAGGTTTTGTGATGAGATATGATATCATGATTGTATATGGGCTCATTTGAATTCGTCTAATTTTACCGTTTTAACTCAAATATGTTTGGTTTTATAACAATGGGTCCTACTTAACTAAATTTGTGTGATTTAGATAAGCAAATTCATGATCATATTAATTTAAAGGCAAGGTTATAAATAACATATAAGATATATTTTTATAAGAGTTGTCACGTAACAGATCTAAGAGTTATATGAGATGTGATTAATAAAGTTGTTATCCACCTAATTTAAGTTTAATTGGTTTGCTAAGCAAAATTTAGATTAACTAAATTCGAATGGAATCCTAGCCCATTAGAAAGATTAATCTTAAATAGATGTGAGGACTATTATTTTAAACAAAATAGTGGGAGTAACATATATACGATTAAAATCCAGATCTTATTTAGTAGTCATGATATAAAACTAATATACTCGCTTTTCTTGCATTTATATTTTGTTAATGATAAAATTTACCTTGCTTAGTATAGTTGATACTAAGAGCGTGTGAACCAAATATCTTAGATACATGTTATGTTTGAGAAGAGTAAAGGAAATTTATATTGTCCTTACGTATTTTTTGTTATAATCTTTGTTGAGGATTCGATGGCAAAGTTATAAAGATATGTCGATATCATATATATGACAAAATGTAATGACATTTTGAGTTGATTAATGTCTTATAAATTTTGATGACAACATGTAAGATGTATGTCAACACCATGATAGCAAGATATAAGAGGTTGCATATAGTAGAGTTGAAAGGTATAGTACCTTGATGGAAATGTTTCATTCAATTTACTCTACAAAATGCATAAACATAGACATCAATTAAAAACTTTGCTATAGTACGATAATAGATGTCATAAGAAGAACATAATTGCATGAAATTTCTTTCCTATACGTGATACGATAAAAATCACAGGTATTTCTAATTCATGCTTATAAGTATTTGATACTGAATTTAGATTCAATATTATTATAATGTTAAATGCATGATAAGAAATAGATTATTAAGTAAAGGTAGTTGATTCAATCTTATACACATAGTTCGTATCTATTGAATCAATGATGACTTACGCTTAACATAAATGACAATAATATAAAGTTAGATTAGACCATCTTCTTATACAATGTTGGTTAAATCATCATAATGAGAATCACAAAAATATATTTATCCTTTTAATTATCAATCATATGAAACTTACGAAACTTGTTAAGTTGAAGAATAACCAATTCAATCTTTAGTTAAAAGATGATGATGGTATTAAATTGTTAAGTTTATATATATGATGTATTAGATGGAATAACTATTTATAAAAGGATTATACTTGTATTTCATTAAAGTACTAATGACTTTATATAATATAGTCACATGTAATAAATGAAATATTGATTTAACATTTTGAAAAGTTCAAAGTACTTAAATCTAAGTAGAAATTAAGCATTGAGAATATAAAATCACTTCGATGAGATTGACGTGGTGAGTTTTAAATTTCTCAATTATTTATAAGGAATGAGATTCTCTGGTGGATACCTCCATAATAAAATTCCACAAGTGTATGGATTTATGTAAGGAGGAAAATATAATGTGAGATATTATATAATGCAATATTTATTTCTTCTATAGCTATACATAGTACTATAACTTACCTTTGAAAGTTCTAATTAAATTAATAAACAGGAATTCAAATTAGATATGAAATGACAAGACTTTTAAAGAGTCAAAGTAAACGATTTTGGGAAGTGATGCTTAGCTGACATTTATTATCCACTAACTTTATAACTAACTTGGATAATAAAAGGTTATGAGATAAGAAAATCTTACAATCCTATCAAACAAATTGTTTGTTTCAATGCATACTTATAAGAGAATGGTTCCCATGATAAGTTGGTAGTAATAAGAAATTTAAAAGTTTAAATCTTATGACAATACATTTAATTGGAACTAGTGACTTTATTGATAGATGTATAGTTGAAAGGCTACAAGATTTTGATAGATTCATTTTCATGATAAATTAAAAGAGTTTGTTTAAGAAATGACTATGAATTTATCATGTCTAGAAGAAGGTTAGTGGGAATGTCATTGTGCTTTGCAGTAGGAGCATATAGAGACTTATTTCTCACAAACAACAATAATTCATATTTTTAATTGTTGAAAATACATTTGTCCAAGAACAACTCTTATTGGATATGAAAAGGTAACAACTTAATTATGATAATTTAATCTATAAAGATAGATGGGAAGTTGTTTACCTGTTCTAGTCTAAGTACATAAATAATGTACTAAAGATGTTTAGTATTTGAGATATATAATACTTGTGAAGTATTTAAGATATCCGTCATTTTATGCATTAGTTGATATATAAGTGCAAGTCAATAAGGATATTAAATTTAGAGGTAAATCCTCATTAAGGTATGTTTTACCTAGAATAATATTATTTTGAGAATGATTAGGTTCCAATATAGAAAATGTTGCTAATTAAGCTATAACATATTTTTCATTTAGTGGAAATGATTAAATGAGTTAAGAAGTTGTTTAACAAACTTGATATATTTCCTTGCATTGTTTAGACAGTATGTATTTAGAACATTAGTCATTAGGCATATGAAAGAAGCTAAGATCTCATCAAAGATCCAAGTATATATTTAGGTAGTTTCTCTTAATTATGAATTAAGATGAAAATTGTAAGATATAAGTAAGTGCTTACTATAGAGAGTCTTGTAGAATTCTCTTACTAGACCATAGTCCCACCAGTAGCATGATCATCATATGCTGATATAATATAAGATACTTAAACGATTGACTTAGCGCAAGTAGGAGATTATTAGTTTATACCCCACAGTCAATTAGTTGGTTGTAGTTTGATGACAAAATAGTCTAACGACATTCTTTATCATGTACATATTTAGATGTATATAAAAATTTTATGGAATAATTATACATTGCAAACAAAATTAAGTTGAGATTATAATTATGAGATTAATATTGCATTTATGTATTATCTCTAAATTATTCATAATTATTGTTTTTATTGAGATTGGACATTAATAAAGCACAAAAGACTAGCAGATATTATGTTTTTCTTTATAAATAAATCAATCGATCGCATAGACTAAAGTATAGAGATACTTAAATAAACATGTAGGTGCTTCTTAGAGAACAAATTTACTAAATTGTCTCCATACAAGAAATTCATTTGGAACATTAATTATATGTCTATAGAAATTCTCATTGTGATGATTGTACACAGTGGCGGAGCCACAGTGGGGGCAAGTGGTTGCCCCCACTGGCTCCAAAAATTTCCCTAGCTCCCTAAAAAATTGCCCCCACAAATTTTTTTTAAGTTTTGGCCCCACAAAAAATTTTTATTTTAAGTTTTGCCCCCATAAAATTTTTTAAAAAAGTTTTGCCCCCACAAGAAATTTTTATTTTAAATTTTGGGGACAAAAATTTTTTTTTTTGCCCCCACTCAAAAAAATTTCTGGATCTGCCCCTGATTGTACAAATGATTCTTTAACTTGAGATCTCCAAAGTTATCTTATATAGGGATTGCTATGTTTTAATACCACCAATGACCTGTTTTAATCAAGGATAGTTAATTCAGTAGTCATTGAATGTAGCGTGAACTATATAGAGGTAGTTAAGTGATCAATATATGATTCATCACCCTAAAATTATTAGAGAGGATGCTTTGTTGTTCATAATTAGAATTGATTCAAAATATTCTTGGTTAAAGTGGGATGACACTTTGTAAAATAGTTTACAGATGTCATTCATAGGTTGAATCAATTACTAATGGTGAAGAAATAACATGATTGAACTCAAAATAGATTAGACATCAACTTTATGTTCTATATATAATCAAAACATTGTATGATGAAATGATTGAATTATACAAAAAAATTATCCACGCAAACATTAGTCAAAAATACTTTGACATTCTTAAATATTTGAGTAGTTATGATGTGTTGCTAAACACCAATCTTGATCTATGTATATAAATTATTTAATTAGAAAATTAAATATAAATTAAAGGAGTTTAATTTATCTAATTATAAATATAATTTAAACTTATAATTTGTATCTATTGTTAGTATATTTGGGAACCTAATGAATCACACATAAAGAATGGGTTGAAGAATGACAAGCTAATTTAATCAATTTGAACTTAATTGTAAAATTTGATAAACTTTATGATTAAATATAAGTTACTTAATAAATAAAGAAAAAAAATATGAGATATTGCGTCTTATTTGGGCATAACTAGTATTTAATATAAAATTATTTGTAATTTTAAATAAAGTTTAATTGATAATGTCTAAAACTCATTATAAATAGGCTTAATCTCTAAGGGAGCTAGCACTCCTTGCTTCCTCTCTACAATAATTGCAGAGTTCTCTTAACTCATTATGTAGATACCGTTTGAGATCGGACACTTGTGCGGTTATAGTAATTGAGATGAGTCAATTTTAGAAATGGTTCGAGGGATACGACAAGAATATGATCAAGTTTTCAAATAAGGTACAAATTATGATTTACGCTTTATTATGATTTATGCATTAATTATTTTATAGAATTTAAAATGATCTTGAATTTTAAAAAATCATTATAAAAAAGTTTTGTAATTATTCTACTACTCGTGGGATTGGATCTCACTCCAATTTCCAATGGATATAAACCTTTGTAATGCCCATGAATATACAAAAATGATTAGTAAAACTCAGTAATGCTTCTAGTTAGTTTCAATTTGGTAGATCAGCATCATCATCATCAATATTTGTAGATATAAGTCATAATTTACAAAAAACCCAAGAATTTATAAAGACCTAAAGCACTTCCTGAAAGACTATTAGATGCCAATGGAAATTGTACAACATCCTTATCTTTGTGACCCTGACACATTTTGCTTCATGTTGAACCACTTAGTAAGAAAAGAAATGAGTACAGTATATATTGTTCACAAGATCCAACCAAGTAATTCGCCGACAAAGATTATCTGTCATTTTAAAATAATAATATAATAATAAGAATTATTAGAGTCGAGACGTTAGTTTGTGGCCAGCATAAGATGGAATAAAAAGAGATAAGGATCAGACCTTTGTGGCCATCAGCCCATCACAAAACCTTTGTTTAGGCAATGAATTTCGTTTTGATACTTAGGAAGTTATCTTAAAGCATATACAAAATTATCTACAAGAAAGAGTTTAATGGTGCTAAATGTACACTAAGATCTAAAAACTAAGTATTTTCTATGTTAGATGTGTTAGTTTATGCCCTTCAACCAATCGGTTTGGTTGTAGTTTAATGATAATTATTTAAAGACATTCTTTATCTTGTACATGCTTAGATATAGATGATAAAGTCCATGAGATAATTATACATTCAAAGTGAAATTAAAATAAGATTACAATTATAAGATTCATACTGCATTTATGTATTATCCCTAAATTGTTCCTAATAATTGTTTTATTAAGACTAAACATTAATAGAACGTAAAAATATGAGTACACGTTATGTTTTTCCTTATGAATGAAGTAGTCAATTTCATAGACTAATGTATGAAGATACTTAAAACAAACATGTGGATGATTATTAAAAAACAAGTTTACTTAATTGACCTGATATAAGAAATCCATTTGGAACATTATTTGTATGTCTACGAAAATTGTCAATGTGATAATTATATAAGTGAAAACCACTTTGACATTCTTAAATATTTGGATGGTCATAATGTGTTACTAGATGTTAATCTTAATATATGATTATAAATTGTTTAATTGGAGAATTGAGGAAAGATTAAAAGGAATTTTAATTTATCAAATTCTAATTATGAATTATAACTATAATTTATAATCATTGCCAACATATTTAGGAATCTAATAGGTCTCATATAACGAACGAGTTGAAGAGAGCAAAGATATTTAATCAAGTTAGACTTGATTATAAAGTTTTAAGATTCAATATCTCATATTGATCCTTATTTATTAAATATGAGTATTGAATCTTATTTGAGCAATTAAAATTACTTGTAATTCTAATTAAAATTTAATTTTAATTGAAATTAAAATTTAATTTTAATTAGATTACTAAAATGTCAAAAACTTATTATAAATAAACTTAAGCTTTAACGGAGCTAACACTTCTTGCTTAAACATCTCTGTAAGAGTTTTCTCAACATGTTATGTGGATGCCATTAAAGGACAAACACTTGTGAGGCTAAGATGATTGAGATAGATTGATGGTTTAGAATAAGGTACGAATTGAGATTCATGCTTTATTATTTAATTGTTAATCATTTTATATAATTAAAGTGATTTTGATTTTTGAGAAATCAAAATATAAAAAAGTTTTGTAATTATTTCATTACGGTTGAGGTCAAATCTTATCACGATTTCCCATTAAAATGTAATGCTATCCTGCAGAGCATTTATGATTTGCTAGGACGAATCAAAGAACTAGCTATTTTTCTATACTAGAATATCTATGTCCTCCTCGGAATCTAATGGTTATGGAACACCTTAGTTCTTTGTCATT
>JANVCL010000213.1:8402638-8419482 GCA_026546855.1 Erythroxylum incrassatum | reverse complement strand
ATGAAAACTTGATGCCCAACCTCTTTAGAGGGTTTAGTGAATTCTCAAATTTAATGGAATAAATCCATTCCCTTGGAATTGAAAACCCCAAAGCAAATACTACTTTTTGCAATTATTCCATTCCTTCATTTCCAAACCCTCAAACTAAACGCCCCCTAAATTAATTGATGTGCTCCCGTTTAAATGGATGATTGGGTGGTTCATCAATAGGTGGATAAATGCCATTGCTTATGCCTATAATGAGGAAAGCAATTCTAGATACTTCGATATCTGCATCCTTGATAGTTTCATGTTCCTTAAAAATGGGATAGCTGCTAAAAATTTTAATAAAGATTTCATTATCTTTTGCAAAATGGTTCTTGTAATTTTTAACAGCTTGAGTAAATCCAATCGGAAATTCCGAGAGTAGATGTAAATTGGTGAGATAAATTGGTAATATATGTGTTAATTGCTGCACGGTTGCATCGGAGAGAGCCTCTAACTTAATAGTCAGACGTGTGACTAATTAGTTATATATATATACGCACACACTTAATATTACTATATAATATTAATAATAATCAACAATGCAGTAATATATAAACTAAATATGTACTAATTAATCAATTAAATATATTTTAATACATCAATTGATTAATTATATATTAATTATAATTATATCTTAATAAACTTAATAATTAATTTATAAACAAATTATATTTTAATAAATCAATTAATTTATTATATTCTAATTACTAGTAATTATATCAAAATTAATTAATTAACTATGATTTAAGTATATTTAAATTATAGAATGAAAAAATAGTCTCTCTATACGTATTTAAGTAATCAATATATTAATTATAATTTAATTAGTAAGTTAATTATATATAAATTACACTTAATTAAAAATGAAAAAAATATGGGTTAATTAGTGGTCATTAGTGACATATATACTAAATATTAATACGTATTCAATTAATTATATTTTATTTAACACATCAATTAATTAATTATTATTAATGATAACTGAATAAAATTAATCGATCAATAAGTAATTTATAAATACATTATAATTTAATTAATTAATTAATTTTTCATTCCAAAATTTTGCAATCTAATTTTAGTTATTTATTATAATTTTAGTTATTTATTATAATTTCATTATAATTTTGGAATAAAATTTTTTCATTCCAAAATTTTGCAATCTAATTTTAGTTATTTATTTTTAATATTCTAACTTATATATTTTTAATATTTCTATCATAATTCCTTTCCTAATATAAATTTAAAATTTTACAACCTAATTTTGATTATTAATTTTTAATATTCTAAATTATATATTTTTAATATTTGTGTCATAATTCCTTTCTTAATATACATTTGAAAATTTAAATACTGATAATTTGATCACAAATTTTCAAATTGCACGATATTCATTTATACATTAAATAATATCAAATGTTAGGACTTTTTTCATTATCTTAATTAATTGAAAAAACTAAATATAATAACTTTGTTTTGGTCATGGGTCGGACTTATTATAATATTTGTACTTACCTACATTATTTTTTTATAATTTTTTCACAACAATTTAAATTAAGCAATTGACTTTTTTTAATCTTAATTAACTATAATATTTAATTAATAACAAAACATTTTCAATTTTTAAAATTTATCCAGTCAGATAAATAATTTTACTAATCTATTTTTCACATTCTAACTTATATATTTATAAGTTTTGTATAGGGTGAATAATCATATTTCATCTTCTAATTTTTTTTCATACCAAATTTTTACTAACTAAATTTACCGGTTCTTTTTTATATTCAAATATATATTTTTCAATAATTCTATTCTTATTATACATTTAATAATTTAAATATTAACAATTTTATCACAAAACTTTAAAGTATACAGTATTTATTTATTTTAAACTTATTTTTTGAGTTTTTTAATTTAGCTTATATATTTTATACATTTATAACAAACTAATTATACTATACATTTCCTTAATTTTTAAATTTTCCGTCCCAACTTTTTATTGACTAATTTTATTTATTCATTTATGATATTTTAACTTATATACTTTTAATATAACAAATTAAAACCTTTTTAATAAAATATACATTACAAATTTTAAATATTTATAATTTGATTACAAAATTTTAAATTACCCATATATATTTATACATTAAAATTATATAATAATATGATAAATTAAATAAAAAGGGCATTATGCTAGTTGTGACATATTGACATTCATGGATGTATTAACAGATGCAATTATGTGAAATTTGAATAAAAATACTTAAATCATTTAATGAGGAGTCTGACATGAGAATGAGAGGAGAGTGATTTCTCGTGAAACAGTAATAAGAGTGAGACTTTAATTTTTAAATATAAGATCAGTTCATAGGCTAATTCTTAAACTTAAAACCTTTTTAATTTTTTTAACTCATTTCATTGAGTCAAATGAACTGTATGAATTCATACAAGTCTATTAAAGTGTATTTCAATTTATAAGATAAGAAAATGGAAATTAAATTTTCGTAAGATAAGATAAGTCATTTTGAAACTTGAATTACATGATCTTTTTAGTTGTTTATAATCTTTTTAATACGATTGAATAATTGTTATTTGTAAATCAATTTCATGAGAGAAATATTTTCCTAATTATTTTATATAAATATTATTTTAAAAATAAATTAAGAGGGCGGTTGGTTCGTATGAGAAAATGGTAATAAGAATGATAATGAATATAGTGAAAAATAAAAATGTATATTATTGTTATAATTATTATGGTTGGTTAAGAAAAAGGAATTATTTCTATTATTATTGCCAGTTTGTAAAAAATATTAAAAAATAAAAATTTATTATATTTTAACTAATTTATTAAATATATCGTAATTAATTATTTAAAATATATTAATTTATTAATTATATTATAATTAATTATATTTTAATTAATTAATTTCATTATATTAATTCATGAATGAATTATATTATAATTAATTATATTGTAATTAATTAATAATATTAATAATTAATTAATTATAATTAATATTGTTAATTAATTAATTAATAATATTAATTATAATATAATTAATAATAATGTAATTATTTTTAATTAATAAATTATATTGTAATTAATTAAGAAATTATATTTTGATTAATTCCTTACTCGTTAATCCATCTCCAAAGTCCAAACTCGCAAACCGAGCAGCCTTTAACAATAAATTCACTTGTCACTGGCCAATACCCATCCCCAATAAAATACCGAAAAGTTTAATTTGTTTCTGAGAGCTTTTGGATCCCTCAATATGGCGACGCCGACAGCCCGAACAGCCACTTCCATGCGCGTCGACGACGACGAAGACCTCAGCTCCCTCCTCTCCGAACAACGCCAAGAGTTAGTGGCGGCGCAAAATGTAGAATCCGACCTGCACTTCGCTTTCGAACTCCAACTCCAAGAGGCCCTAGACGCCTCCCTCGCTCTCACTCCATCAACCTCCTTCTCACCGCCAACGCCAACGCCACAGCCACAGTCGTCTCCTTCAACCGATACTTTTTCTTTCCCCGCCCTCCAGTTCTCAGAACTGAAGAAACTCGAACAAGAGATTGATGACCGCAAGCAATTTGAGCTCGAAATGCGGCGAGTGAAGGAAGATCTCCAACGTTGCGTCCACGACCAGAGAGTGGCGCGTGAGATTCTCAGAATTCCGGAGCATGAATGGCGTGAGTGGGGCGACAATTTCGAGAAGCCTTTCGGAGAGGGATCGTCTACAAGCGACGACAACGTATTTAGACTGTATTTCAAGGGTTTGCTCGGTGAAGAGACGGTTATTGGGGAAGAGACGGTTTTGGGGGGAATTGGAGTGGTAATTTGCGACCCGCAAAATAACTTGGTATTTGAGTTACGGAAGCCTTTGAATAGTTATGGAATGAACAAGACTACTGCCGAGTGCAAAGCTTTGATTGAAGGCCTTGATGCGGCGCTCGCTTTGGAGCTCAAGAGGATTGTGATTCACTGTGATTGCTTTCCCCTTTTCCAATTCGTGAGTGCTTTTGTTCTTTTTTTTTTTTCTCCCCCCGTCATTGGATCGAACTAAATTAAGTAATCTCGTTTGAAATTTGAACATAGATTGAACATTCTTGGCTGTTAATGGACCATAAAATTTGCCTTGCACTAGTAGTAACAAATTTTATCATTTTACTATATAAATTAGTGTAATGTTGCAATCGTATCCTGTTATGCAGATCATTGGTAGGTGGCCTCCGAAGCAGAGGAAGATTGCTATGCTAGTTAATCAGGCGTCCTTACTGCAAAAGAAATTTCTGGATTGCAAGACTACTCTTGTGGCACGTAATGTTATGACTTCTACATTTAAACTTGCAAGGGAAGCAATACTATCGCAAGTCACCATGTCTACAGAGTCTGGCTGTCGCAGGACTCCTAACGAGACTTGTGTTATCTGTTTAGAAGATGTCGATGCTGAGCATATCTTTTCTGTTGATGGATGCCAGCACCGGTACTGCTTCTCTTGTATGAAACAGCATGTGGAGGTTAAGTTGCTTCATGGTATGGTGCCAAAATGTCCTCATGTAGACTGCAATTCTGAGCTTAATGTTGACAGCTGCGGGAAATTTTTGACATCCAAGTTAGATAAGGTCATGAGACAACGAATAAAGGAAGCTTCTGTTCCTGTTACTGAGAGAGTATATTGTCCTTATCCCAAGTGCTCAGCATTGATGTCAAAAAAAGATATTTTTGCATTTGAAGGTACTGCAGGTGCTGGGCGCTGCACGAAATGTTCTCGTCTTTTCTGCATTAATTGCAAGGTCCCCTGGCATAATAACATGACATGTAATACCTACAAAAGGTTGAATCCCAATCCTCCAGAAGATATGAAACTAAAGTCTCTTGCGACAAGGAATCTTTGGCGGCAGTGTGTGAAGTGTAACCATATGATTGAGCTTGCTGAAGGTTGTTATCACATGACTTGCAGGTACTATATTTCCATGTCCTTTTTAATTGATGTTCCTTTGAATATGCAAATACGACTTCCGCCGACAAATAGATATTACTTGGGAAAATGTAAGTTTTTGTAAATTGTGCTTAGTCCAGTGTTCAATAGTGAATAGTAGAAGCTGAGTAAGAAAATAAAGTGAAACCTCCTTTGTGCAGTTATGCCATTCCGCACTTAGTTCTTTTTAATTGCTCTCTTATATATATCATTCCATTAAAACTATTTTATGGAACGTGCAAACATGAGAGGGAATTGGTTTTTATGAGTACAGCTGTGGAAGATCTTCCCCAGGCTTTAATCTTTGTCCTCGACCCATTCTTTCTTCCCCCATGTATATGGTTGTCTGGTATATGAACACGGTGAAGCCAAAAATTATTTCATGTTGCATCTCAACAAAGTTAGATCTAGCAGAGGATTCTTTAGCGAGGGGAGAAGCTATATTAAGCCTTTAATGCTCACACATTGTAGCTAGTCTGATTATTGTGATTGCTTTTTAGATGCGGCTATGAATTTTGCTACACCTGCGGTGCTGAGTGGAAGAATAAAAGATCAACATGCTCGTGTCCACTTTGGGATGAGGATCATATATTGTATGATGATGATGATGGAGACTCTGTTGAAGATGGAGATGACGAGTATTATGAATCTGATTCAGATGAGTATTAATATTATATATAAACAGTTATTGTTTATCACTTTGTTACCTCCCCTCCTTTTTTTTCCCTTTTATTTGGCTATACTTCATTTGTAAATTCCAAAAGATTGAACCATATAAATTGTTTAGGTATCATCCATGAATGTTTGTGGAATTTTTTTTTCCTGCCTTCTGAAGAACTAAACCGAAAATGGGAGGCACTGAGGTTAGAAAGCCACTGGTAGAATAAGCCAATGCTTAATTAAGAGAATCGAGTGAGCATAGATGAAAAAACTGATTAATATGTAAATTTTAGTTTTACATGTTAACCTTATTAAGTATAGCCTAAATGCAGTTTTATGTTATAGATGCATTTAGAAAGTTTAGGCAAAGCATTTGCTTTTATCATCCAACTTAAATTAAAATGACATGATTGGCTATTCAATCATTCATAATGCATAAAAGTTATAACTTCTTCGCTTTATGTCATCTTAGGTAAGATTTCAGCAGAGCGAAAAACCAACCATACTTGATTTGAAGCTATTGGGGACTCCCTAAGAGGTCGCCTTGAGTCTCAATCGTTGAGTTTTGAGTCACGCGTCTTGAAATCGAATTTGATTCATTTTAAATTTTTAAAAAATAACATTGTTTTGTAATCGGGTGTAGGTCATTTCGGGCCATCGGGTTGGGCTTTTGTTTCAACTCTTCAAATTCTAAGCTTAAGTTCGGTCAGAAGTTGAATTGATTGATGCTCAATTTATTAAATTTGGGTTAAGTTTAGTTGGAACTCAACTTTTGAATAAAATGAAATGATGATAAATGTAAATTTGGAACTCAACTTTTCAGTAAAATAAAATTATATAAAAAGTTTATAGCAAGTGAATAACATAATCATAAAAAATTAAAAATAAAAAGTATTAACTTTTTTGTGCTTTAAGAAATTTTAGAAAACCTTTTAATTTATTAAATTTTTGAAAAAGTTCTTCATAGCTTTTATTTTTAATTTTTTTTAATACTTTGGTCAAAAAAATAATTATCAAAATATATATAATATGAGCTTCACGTAATCCAATAATATTTATATAACGATTTGATTCAATTATTAAACTTAAACTAATTCATCTCTTAAATTGAATTTGATTGGTTCGAGTTCAGTTTAAAAGTATTATATTGGTGACATTTAATTAGTTTATATATAATATTCATATCATATGTATTTCTTAGTAATTTGTAATAAAAATTTAAGATAAATAACTTTTTAGAAAATTAAAAATCAGAAATATTTGTCAATAATTTTAAAAACTAAAAGGATTTTTACCTTAAGAATGATCATACATCTTTGCCCTTATATATGATGGGGCCCATATAACCGCACAAATCTTTTTAGTCCGAAAGGCCTAGTGTTATGTGGCCCATGTAGAACAGGAATCATCTTTCCTTTCCCTTTTTACTTCATCCACTCCCCTGACGGTATGGGGATTTGATTGACTACTTGGCCAAGAGACATAAAGAAGTGAGGTTAGCGATTTGTGTGCGTGGAAGCAGCCAAAGTGCTGTGTGGAGATACCTGTTTCACTTTCACAGTTGAAGCGGAAAAAAGAACAGAAACAAAAAGAGAGTGCAGTCCGGACGTAGTTAGTGATAGGGGCGGCGTGAGATTTCGGAGGTAAACGATGAGCGGAGCAGGTAAGAAAGTGACAGATGTGGCATTCAAGGCGTCCAAGAGCATTGACTGGGAAGGCATGGCGAAACTTCTCGTCTCCGATGAGGCTCGCAAGGAGTTCGCCACTCTCCGTCGCACCTTCGACGAAGTCAACTCTCAACTCCAAACCAAGTTCAGTCAGGTATATCCAGGGCTTTATTTTTCGATTGACGGTTTTGGTTGATTTTGCTTTTCGTTCCTCATTTCTAGATCTGATCCTACGGATTATCCGTTTTGATTCTTTGTTGATAAATGATTGTACTTTTCCATAGATTCTTTGTTACCACGAAATTGTATTTTTTTGCTTGCTTTTCTAGAGATTATTTCTAAAATTTTATGGTTTTACAATACTGTGGCTTCTTCAAGTGATATGTTTTTCATTCGTTTATGCTGTGAAGTAATGGACCAAAGAGAGTTATTTGTAGTTTTTTGGCTTACAGTTTCCTTTGTTGGAGATTGGGGATAGTGAAAGCTTTTTTATGGGTGACAGAAATCAAGTGGAGAACGAGCGTTATATGTAGTTAATCTGTTGTTGTGAGCTGGATTTTTATTTAAGTTGATTTCGTCTGAAAATGATTCTAAATTGCATTGGGTTTATCACTTTTTGTCACTGGTTGGACTTTTAAATATCACCTTTTTAATGTTGATTTGATGAATTTTATGATTGATGTTTGCTTTTGTATTTGCATTTGGTTCTTATTTTCCTTATTTGCAGAAAGTAGTAACAGTTGAAGATTTTAGGGGGTGGACATGGGGTGTAAGCCTGTGATTGCATCCTTTAAGCTATATAAGCAGCAACTCCTTTGCGTTGTCTTGTGATTGTATTGTTACTTGTTGTGAAACCCTAATCCAATATTAATTGTGACATGTTGTTATTCCCTTCTATGCCTGTCGTCTTCTTGTCCAATGTTTGAGTATTGGTGTCTGTTCCATTAACCTTCACTGGTTTTGTTTCTTCTTATATCCTGGAAAGTTCTTACGCAAAAAATGCTGATTGACTTGAAGTCTTTTTTAATAATAAACTCCAAATGGTTTTGATTTTAATTATGCAGGAACCTGAACCCATAGATTGGGAGTATTACAGAAAAGGAATTGGTTCTAAATTGGTGGATATGTACAAGGAAGCATATGACAGTATGTCTGTCTTCTCACTAATCCTTCATAAGCATTTTTTGATAAAGTTTCCTCTGTCCCTCATTTTGATACCTTCATCTGTTTCTTACACACAAATGCACAATGTTTACCATGTGGTTAAAAGAGATCCATTAGTAGGCTCCTTTATGTGATGGTTAGGTCTACCTTTTCCTTGACAGTAGAGGATGGGGTACTTTTGGTTTTTCTTCCATTTATTTGACGCTTCTGAAATCCCTCTATTGCTTTTATTGGTTTTCTGTTCCAAACCGATGTGATGTGTACTTAGGCTTAGCTGACAAATAAATATTTAGGAATGGCGGAGCAAGAGGCATAATGTACCAAAATTCATAATTCATAGTAGTGTCATGATATCTAGCTAATATTTATTTCCTTTTGAGTCTGCTCAGTATCTCGTGAGTGGTGATAACGAAATTTGACTCCATAATATTGGTCCATTTGGAAATTATAACTGCAGCGAAGTAACTACTTGGTCTATCACATGTTAGGGATGCTTTGTGCATATTAGGTCCCTGTCTTCTAGGGTAAATCCATGCCAAAGTGGAACAAGTTGGAATTGCCAAGAGTGTGAAGGACCTTGTTACCTACAAACTAAGTTGGTTGGTGGAGCCAATGTACTGTCTGATATTCTGCATATCAAGAAATGCTGTGTTCTTTGGGCACATTCTTATTTAATTGGATAAATAGTTTTCTTGATTAATTCAAATATGAAAATTCTTAGATGAAGACCACTATAACCTAAGAGTTGATGCTTTGTGGGATGCGGCATAATTTGCAGAGTTGACTTTTAACAGTTGTGGAGAGTGCATTGTAAACCTCCTGTCATTGGTTCTAAGTTTGTAGTTGAAGCTGCTGACATGAAGGTCACGTAGTTGAGCTAGGCATTGATATCTCCATTACCATTCTGCAAGATTTTCTATCTGCATCGGAATGGAATCAACCATTATTTGTATATATGATGCCTTAATAACTCTTATGCAATAACCCCTTGCAGTTTGAAGTCAACACAGTATTTGCAATTAGAGACGTAACTTAACCAAATATTAAATCAGACTATCCGTTCCTTCATGAGGTTGTTTATAAAATTTATGATGGTGTACACCTTTGAAAGTTTTGTTGGGTTTGGCAGCTCACCATAAAGCAGATGACTCTATGAATGCCTACTACATTACGCCCCATGTTCCGTTGCACTTTAAATTTCATCCAATCACGTTGCATCTTACCAAACATTATATCATTGGGTTCCTTTTGATCTGAAATTAACTTTGCATTACGATGTATTACCTTTCAGGTGTTGAAATTCCCAAGTTTGTTGATACCGTAACTCCTGAATACAAACCTAAATTTGATTCTCTGGTGAGTATCTTTAAGATTATGAGTACTTCCTCACAAATATCTGATGTCAGCATTCTTTACTGAAACTTTCAGACACAAGCAATTTCTTTTTCATTAATCTCACTGTTTTTCTCTGAAGAAATTAATTGGGATAAATATACGGAGTCTCTGGTTGTTTGACTCGTGTTTGGAAGAAATTTCTATAGTATGTTTTAAAAAATTCCACGTAATTTGGTTAATGGACACATACATCCCTTTTGTTAGGTTTTCTGTCAACCTTTTTGATGGAATTGACATGTGGCATGCTTCAAATGATACCATGTGTCAGTTCCGACTAGTTTTTTAACTGGAAAACTAATACAAAGGATATGTTTGTCCATTTAACAAAATATAGAGAGAATATTAAATCATAGGAGTCTCTTAGGAATGAGTTAAATTACAGGTGTCCATATCTTTTACTCAAATAAATTGCAAGTTAAACTCCACTTTTTTAAAATTCAGGTTATGAATTGTCGTTCTATATGAAAATGATATTTATTATCCGGTGGAAGTTGAGTAATTTTATTATTTTATCATCTAATGAAGCCTAATCTGTTGCTACAGTTGGTGGAACTGAAGCAAGCAGAAGAGCAATCTCTTAAGGAATCAGAGAGATTAGAGAAGGAGATTGCAGAAGTACAAGAGCTGAAGGTGAGAGGGATGCTCTTTTTTTTTGGTTTTTCTGGTCAATTTCAAAGGAAATAGAAATAGAAATAGAAAAAGGAAAACGAAAGGCTTTTTAAATTTTTTTTCTGTTATGTGATAATTTTCTCATGGGATTTATTACTGGAATGACAGAAAAAGATCAGTACCATGACTGCTGATGAGTACTTTGAGCAGCATCCTGAGGTGAAGAAGAAGTTCGATGATGAAATCCGCAATGATTATTGGGGTTATTGATTTCATGGCTGTTTATCACATCTCAGGAACAACTGAGCTTTGTCTTGTGGATCATCTTATATATGCTTCATTGAATAAAATTGCGGTTTTACTTTGTTTTATTTGGTTCTGGGGATTTTTTGTTATTCTGAAGCAAAACAAGCCTAGAGTTTTGAATCAGCATAAAGTGACATTTGATGGAAGACATTTCTGTTCTTTCAAATGGGAGGCATGGATTTGAACCGTGAGCTTATAAACATTTTCTCTTCTTCCAGGATTGTTCCGGTTTATATTCTTTGGAGTTGTATAGTATTTTAGATGTACTTGACGTGGATGACTCTCTGGTAGTAGATACCATAAGTTGTGATTGATCTTATCCATTGTCACGCAGTGAATACGCATGATAGGTTTTCTTTCGTCCTTTATTTAGGATGATGGTTTTCTATGGGAGGGACGTCGTAACCGGAAAGAGGAAAATAATGCTAGGAAATTGGAGATAATCTAAACTCTGCCTGTCACTTTTACAATTTAATTTTAATCCATCATTAACTGTTTTGTAAGTTTCCGGAGTATATGTATTTGATCTGGATGGCAGAAATGTGCCTTGTTTTAGCATTAGTTTCAAGGTTTTCAATCTAGCTAGTAGCTACTAATACATTCAAAAACTTTGAGGTTACATTTAGTTCGACGTATGGTTTTTAATAAAATGAAATAGAATATAATAGAATGAAATAATTATAATAAAATAAAATGTAAATAGATGTAATATTAGATAATTGTCGTTTAGGAGGAATGAAAGGGTTCATCATAAAATATAGTAAAATGTTGTTTGGAAGATGGATGAAATAAAATATATTGTATGTATAATAATAATGAATGACTATTTTATCCCTGATAGAAATAATGAGATGTATTGTTTTGCTTGTTATTAGGGTTGAGAGTATAATTGATATTATAAAAAAATTATTGAGAGTATATTAAGTAGTACAAATTTATTATTTTATACTTCATCATAAATACCCTAAATTGAAGGTAACTTATTTTTACTGTTTATGATAAAATATGATGTAATATGAAACTCTTCTCTTCTATCCTATTTCATTTTATTCCATTATAAACCTTTCTCCCAAACAATAAATTAATCTTACATTCTATTATAAACTGCCCTGCCAAACACATCATGAATGGTATTTCAAGGACTTATCAGTCATCCTTGTGAGTCCTTGTATTGTGTTCGTGATAAGAAACGCTATTGTCATCACTCTTTTCACAAAATCTGGTCAACTTTTAGGCAAGATTCCAAAGGAAAGATCTTAAGATTTTATCTTTATGAATAATTCGTTGAGAAGAGTCAAGGATGCATCGATACGTGACTTGTCATACAAAAAGACAGAATTCTGTTAGTTGGTTAACAGGAGTTAAGTATATTTAGAAATTGTAGAAATCTAATTTTAATTCAATGACAAAAACATCAATTTATACAGAAAATTTTAAAACTAAGATGTAAAATTTTTTACTATATAATGTCATAATCTTAACTTAAATTTATTTGCATAAAGAATAACATAAAATAAAACAAATTTTCTAATGTTTGATAAGAGCTTCAAAAGTCATAACAATCAACAATCCTACTCGATTTTGAAGCTGCATACACCAAGCTTTTGCCTTAAGAATTCATATCTAACTTTAGGCAATGCCTTGCTAGAATGTCATGGCATAGATTTTCTATTATGTAGTGAATCAATTGCACTTCCCCTTCCTTTTGGAAATCTCTTAGAAAATAAAATTTTATTTTGAAGTGCTTTGTTCTGCTATGAAACATCAGATGATTGGCTAATGAAATTGCAGCTTGATTATCCACAAATATCTGTGTGCTTTTTTTTATTCTTTATGTAAGTCTGATAGAAACTTTGTAATCCAAAGAGCTTGATTTATAGAAACAACAATTGCCATATATTATGCCTTTTTGTGGATTGTGTTATGTTTTCTTTTTTTTCAACGTCAAGAAAAAAATTCCATAACCAAAGCTAAAATAGTAATATGAGGTGCTTCGCATGTCATCTACATATCCAATCCAATCACTATCTGAATAATTATGGAAACTAAAATTTTCAACTTAATTGAACCTTATTTCATAATTAATTGTGCTTTTAATATATCTAAGAATTTCTTTTTTTCTGCTTGTAAATGAATTTATTAGCATAGTACATGTATCTTGATAGTAAGCTCACTACATACATGATATCTAGTGCAGATGTAGTCAAGTACATCAAACAACCTATTAGGCTCTTGTATAAGCTTTCATCAATCTTTTCAGTTCAATCTTCTCTACAAATCTTCATTTTTTGGTTCATTGGGCTTACAACTTGTTTGCATTCTTCCATGTTAAATTTATTAAGGACCTCCTTTGCATATTTTTATTGGCACACAAAAATTTGCACTTTGCTTTTGTTGTACCTACATCCTAAGGAAGAATGCCATCTTGCTAAGATCTATCTTCTGAAAAACATCTTTAATGTCTTCTTTAAACTTGTAAGTTAGCTCCTTTCTACTTCCTATCATAAGTCATCAATATAAAGAGACACTGCAAGTATTCCATCATCAACTTTTTTGACATATAAAATAAATACATTTAGGCTTTTTTCAAAGCCTAAGTCCAGTAAGTCTACATCAATTATGTTGTACCAAGACCTTGGCACCTGTTTTAATTCATATAAAGTCTTTTTCAACTGATACACTTTCTTTTCTTGTCCTTGAATAACAAAACCTCGTGGTTGCTTTATAAATATTTCTTCCTCTAGGTACTTATTTAAAAACGCGACTTGACGTCCATTTGGTGTACAAACCATAAGTTTTCTATTGTAAGGGCCAATAACATTCTTATGATATCCAACCAGGCGACTGGAGCAAAAATTTTAGAAAAATATGCCCCAACATTTAAGCATATCCCTTGAAAACAAGTCTTGCCTTATACTTGTTTATAGAACTGTCAGGATTTAAATTTGTTCTATAAACCCACTTCTCTCCTATAGCTTTCTTGTTTTTTGGTCTGCCCCTATGTTTGGTTTTTTCACTCATGTTGAGCTCCTCCTTCATTGCAACTACCCATTTTTTATCAATTACAGCTTCCTCATATCCTGCAGGCTCTATTATAGTTACATTACATGTTTGATAGATATGTAAAAGTGATCGGGTGCCTTTAACAGGTTCATCATCTACATCATCGTTCTCCTCATAAAGCTTAATCTTATGGTCATACTCCCAAATCCAAATATCTGACTTACAAAATTAGACATCTCTATTGATAATTACTTATTGCCTTTTGGTAAGTAGATTCTGTAAGCTTTTTAAGCTAGAGCTATAGCCTACAAAAGTTCTAGGTTCTGCTTTCTTCTCTAATTTATCTCTTTTAACCTAACGAACGCAGGAAAAACACAAGAAATCAAATGTTTTTAGATTAATAAAAAATGGTTTGCAACCATATCATGCTTTAAAAGGAGTTTTTTAATGCAAAGCTTGTTGGGAGCCTGTTTAGTAGATAAATAATAGTGTTTGTATCCTCAACCTAGAATTTCTTTGGTAGCCCTTTGTCATAAAGTAAAAATCTTGTTATCATTATAACTGTAATGTTTTTTTCTTTAGAACATTATTTTGTTGCAGGGTGTAAGGTGCTGTCAACTGATTTTCTATGCTTGCATCCAGATATAATTTGTTGAATTTTTCAGAGCTGCATTCAACCTTATTATCATATTTGATAACCTATATCTTGAATCCACTTTGAGTTTCTACAAAAGCTTTAAACTTCCAAAAGATGTCAACTACCTCTAACTTAAGCTTCATAAAATAAATTCGAGAAGCTTTTGTGTGACAATCAATGAAAACAATATAATCCTTGCTACCATTCAATGAATCTCATAGGTCCTCCTACGTCTATATGTATTAATTATAGCTTTTGAGCAACCCTCCAAGCCCTACTTTGTGGAGAAGAAAGCCTTGTTTGCTTCCCATATTGATGAGTTGCACACGTAAGAAGCTCCTTCCCTAATTGAGGCAAGCCTTTCTTATTATCATTTTTCTTTGTAGAAAGTACAACTACATAATGGAAATGCCCTAATCTTTTGTGCTAACGTATTGTGTCGTTATCTTCTTTATATACAACCTGCTCTTCTTGTATTTAATCTAAGATAAAGCTTTTTTCTTTCATTTGAACCTTGAACATGTCTTTACCTTTTGCATCTTAAATTATGCAACTTTTATCTTCAAACAACACCTTATACCCTTTTTCCAGCAATTGAGCAACACTCAAAAGGTTTTGATTAATTTTTGGAACATACAAAGCATCATCAATTAATTTCAAACCATTGTGACCTTCAATTGCTGCTGTTTCTTTGCTTTTCACAGCAATGTATGCTCCATTTCCAATTCTGACTTTAAAGATAGTTGTCTTATCAAGCTCTCAAAAGAGTTCTCGATCATAAGTCATATGATTCGTATAACAACTAATCATAAGTCATATGATTCGTATAACCACTATCTATAATCCAACTTTCGGTTGTTGCTAATAGTAGAGAAGCATGACACCACAAACATCTACTCTTCTTCTTGTTGATTATGAATAGTCTTGGCTTCTCCATGTTACTATTGAGCTTGTATATTCTTTCCGTATTTCCTAACTAACCACATTTTTTACATTTTGAGTCTGGCATCCACCAACACTTTGTTTGTGGATGATTTTTTTTTGGCAATAGGGACAAGATGGTAAAGCTTGAGGATTGTTGATGTTATTATTGTTGTTGTTTGTAAAAACTCCAGGTTTGTTATTATTCTGCTTCTTTTTCTTGTTTCTGCCTCCACTCCAACTTTGCGATTTGGCTTAAAAAGCATCCTCCACTATTCCTTCTTGTCCCATTAGTTTCCTTTGTTCATGTGCCTGCAATGCATTTAGTAATTCTGTAAAGATGATGCTTGACAAATCTTTTGAGTTCTCCAAAGATGAAATTATAGCCTTAATTTTTTAGGAAAGATTTTTTGCACAATTCTAGAATTAGAAAATTCAGTACCAAAGAGTCTTACATTATTGACAATATTGAGCAGTTTATTAAAGTATTCCTTGATTTTTTCTAATTCTTTCATCTTTTGCATCTTAAATTCTTGAATCAATTTCACACTCATCCCTTTGATTCTTTCATCTCCGTTATATTCTTTCTTCAAGAAATTCTAAATTTTATTTGTTGTCTTCAACTTCATGATTCTAGTGAAAATTATGGATGAGATGTTTGGAACATATTTGCTTTGGCTTTCAATTTCCTTTGTCTCCTCTTTTTTTGAAGTTTCATTTAAGTAATGCTTAGATTGTTTGGAAAAGTAGGAATTTCATACTCTTCTTCAACAACTTCTTATAAATCATTTCCATCAAGGTGTAGAGTTTAGATGCATGTGTAATTATTTTCATAAACATGGCATTATACATGAAACATCTTGTAAAATAACTCTGCAATAAAATGGATAGGTTGAGCTCCAAAATAGGCACACAATGTAGCTTAGGCATCGCACGTTTAAGCCAACCTTCCTTTATAATTCTAGGGGGAATATGTTTTGGTTGTTGGATACTTGATTAATTGAACACCCTCATTTGTCTTGAATGGTAAAACACCATATGAAATTTTGCAAAGTAAAAAACCTTCTCTTAAATATTTGCATGTGTTTGGATGCTTCTGCTATGTGCATAATGAAGATCACAAAGGAGACAAATTTATTAGTCATAGTCGAAGATGCTTTTTTATGGGCTATCTTTATGGCAAAAAAGGTTAGAGAGTGTATGACCTAGAGTTAGGTGTATTCTTCGTTTCAAAGGACGTAAATTTTTGTAAGCGTAAGTTTCCTTACTTGAAGAAAGATAATAATAGACCTAGTAATATTGGGGATTGGCGTGGTGTGGATGAGGATGATGATGTGGCTATTGTGAGACAAAATCATGTTGTAAACGATTTAGAAGGGGGGTTGAATAGATCTTTAATCTTTTCGAAGAATTCTACAATAAAATCAGAAGTTAATTCACACAAAACCAATTTAATTAAAATCAAATGCAAAGAGT
>JANVCL010000213.1:8359679-8373501 GCA_026546855.1 Erythroxylum incrassatum | reverse complement strand
TGATCTTAAGTTTGTCCCACATGTCCTTAGCAGTGGCACAATCCTCAAACTCTCCAATTAGATCGTCATGCATGAAATGCAACATAGTATAACATGCCTTACGATCCTTTTTTGACCAATCTGCATAAGCTTGTAAGGATGCTTGATATTGCTTACTAACAGTATCAATATCTTTTCCGTCTTTATGTTTGACTGATGGCGCAGTCATAATTATGGTCAAATATTCGAGCAATTATCATTCATTTAGAAGATACTGAATCTTCCTTTACTACATATCATAATTGGACCAATCCAATTTTTTAGTGGTGGACAAATCACCAATCAAGATTTTAGTTGCCATATCTACAAGTATATATAAAAATGACATGAGGCACATAACTAAATAATTAAATTATAAAAAATATGATCATTCATATCATAAGATCGAAAATTTCACTAAGCTCATAATCATCACTTATGACATAAAATAGAAATTTTTTATTAATGATTCACATGAAACATATTCCAAAAAAAATGTGTGTGTGTATATATATATATCATATGTTAATCCAATTAACATAACCGATTCTTATGAAAAACATATTAACATTTTTTATTTTAATTTTACATGAAACAAATTTATATAACTCATAAAAATGATTTTCTATAATTTAATTAACCTATTTTAATTTGACATATCACAAAGATGCCAAAAAAATCTTATATGTAAAACTAATTGACAATAAAAACTTAATACATATAAAACAAAATTTACATACAAAATATTATTTTAAATATAATACAAAATTACCCATAAAATTATTCATGAAATATTTCAAATTATATTATATGAAAATACATCCATGAAAAGGTTAGAACAAACTTAATTGTTTGAAACAAACAAACAAAAAAATTTGAGAAAATTCAAGCCTCTGAGAATGATCTATCTTCCAAACAAAAAAGTTTTAACCAAAACTTTAAAATTTTCTGCGAAAGCATCTTCGTTTGAAACGAACAACAACAAAAAGTTGGGAAGATTCAAGCCTCTCCGTGGAGAATGATCTATCTTCAACGGAAAAGCCTTAAATAACTGTACCGCACCATCTATCCAAACGCTTTTAACCAAAACCTTTTATAATCCAGTGAACTCTCTTGCTTTTAAACATACAACAACTATTAAATGCATTTAATGGTTTTACTGTGCAGGAACAATCATTTATGCATTTGTACACAACTTACGCATGCATTTAATGAGTTTTTGTGAAACTAATTTCACAATGAAACCAAGACCCACTTTACTTTTTCTTGCACACCTTTACTTCTTTCACGTAATAAAGACAAGAGTATCAGAATTTGTATAATCACACACAAAAGGAGAGGTTTTCGTACATGAATATACAACAAAGAGAAGTCTTTGTTTTATTAAAACAACGTGCACGGTTAAAACACTGAAAGTGAATAACCAGATTTATATTTGGTTTTCATTTTTAGTATATTCCGTGCATTAATAACGAAACAAAAATTCAAGAGAGCAAAGCATAAGATATTAACGTTGTTTTCGTTTTTATACTATAAAACAAAGACAAGAGACATATCTATTTTTAAAGGAAGGTTCTTCAAATTAATCATTGGCATTTTTCAAGTATGACGTGGATGCAAACCTTGCTCTAATATTAATGTAGATATATATTTAAGGACTGACTTTAATGCAGAATCGATTCTGTTTGTTAGTTTACATTTCACGGTTAGCTACTATAGTCACTGTTAATTCATGCCCCAAATTTTAATCTTTAATGATGTGATTCACGCGAAGAAGAATAAAGGAAATTTTTTTCCCTCTTAGATTGCAATGAATGTAATTATTTTTTTTCACTTCTCTAATCCTCTTTTTATATGAGGACGAATCAGAAGTTACATCTTGTGCAACTGCGAACGTTACTTAACACAAGTAATATTTCAATCTTGAAGTCAATTTAGAACCTAGCAAATTCCTAATGTTTAATATATTATTTTTCTTTGTTCAGATCACATATTTTAAAAATTGATTAAATAATTCATTTGTCAAACCATATAACCGAAATCAACAATAATCTTTACATAAGTTAATGTTAGGATTTCATATATTAAAACTAATTAGTAAATATTGATAATTTTTCAAAATGAGATTTAGAAATTTATTGACATTCATAAATAATATTGACTAATTAAAAAATAATCAACTACAAATATTCTCACCATTTATTTTTTTCATTTGCATTGTTTTTTATGTAATTGATAAATGCTTGTAAAATAGGATAGGCATAAACTCTGCAAATGGTTTCGCGAACGAGAAAACAATTGAATTTCCCTCTTCCAGCATCTATGAGAAACCCTAATTCTTCTATTCTTCCCCTTTCAATTCTTCTTTTGAGCTTAGCCACCATAATTCCGCATAATACAAATGCTGAAGTTATAACCCTTAACCCTGAGACCTTCTCTGATAAGGTAAGCGATCTATCTAAAAAACCCCAATTTCTTTCTTGACATCTTCATTTCTCTTGTTGTCCTTTTTTTTCCCCCCGAAAACATTAGATCTAGTTAGTTTAGATACTGTCGTTTTTTTATTTTTATTTTTTTTGCATATCGTTCGGCTTAGATTATAAGTTTGTGAATGAGTTTGAGAATGTCAAATACAAGTATGGTTGTATATTGCTATGCATTGTTTGTTTTCATTGATTTGGTGTTGGAGGACCATGTTTAGGATTGAATTAGCCTTTTGATCTTAGGTTTATTGCTAGGATGATTAGGATACTGAAGTGATTATTAAAAGCTTTTTAACTGTATTATTCAAAATTCGCAATTACACACTGGTGACTGAGCTGCAGCGTTTAGGCTTATATTTGTGTGCTTGTGGAATTTATTTGTTATGGTATTCTGACTACGCTGCTCATATGGTTATGCCATATTTGTCAGTGGGGTGAAAAAGCAATATCAGAAGTGATTTAACATAGAAATCCTTTGTTATTGGGAACCATGTGGTTTCGTGAATTATGTAATCTTCTAAGTTTCTGATATTTAGTTTCTTAGAATTATGTTGTTGATTGTTCTTTACTTTGTGAACCATCTTTTAGGTGAAAGAGAAGGACACTGCATGGTTTGTGAAATTTTGTGTCCCTTGGTGTAAGCATTGGTAAGTAATCACCATTATTGTTCTTCATATTGTGCTTTTGCTGAGCTTGATACTGGAACAAAGATGTCTTGTTTTATTAACCGTAAATTTGGTCATGTACTCCAGTAAAAATTTGGGCTCATTATGGGAGGATTTAGGAAAGATGATGGAAGAGGAAGATGAAATAGAGGTTGGAGAAGTTGACTGCAGTACAGGCAAAGCTGTATGTACAAAGGTTGATATTCATTCATATCCTACGTTTAAGGTTTTTTATGATGGGGAAGAAGTTGCTAAATATCAAGGTAAACCCCTGTACTTGATTTTTTCATAATCTGATGCCTTAGTTGATAAATTCTTAAGCAGCATAAGTTCTGTAATTGTTCCTTACAACTTGAAACAGAAGATGAAAACTTAGCCTAAAAGCTTCAAAATGGTTGCTGTCTTGTTTCATATGTGTTTAAAATATATGTGTTATCTGCAACCAAAAAGGAAAAAGTGTGTCACTTTGTTGTTATGTTCTGGTTTATTTCTCTACGGGCCTAATGTTAGACTTTCATCTATTGAACACGAGGGAAAAGTTACAATGCTGCGGTGTAAGGAATTGTGCGCACCTTGAAACAAGAGACAATGACATTAGCTTTAACAATTGTCATGCATTTGTGGCTTTGTTGGGAAAAGTGAGAATCTTTCACTTGCAGCTGATCTAACCTATATATATTTTAGAACTCCATTTTGTTTAATCCTCACTGATAAGAAGATATAGTGGTTGCACTCAAATGTTAACTTACGCTTTGACATTTGAGATAACAAGGTGTTGGATTTCTGGGGAATATTGAGTTGTTCATGGATTGCTGATAGAATAAACTATTTTCTTTGAGATGTTAGCGAAAACTGGTAATTCCTTTTCTGCAAAAAGAGTTCTAGCCGGTATTGTTTTGGCAGTGTTTCTCGTTTTTTTAGTGGGGGATTCTTTGCACTAAAACATCTAAGTTTGCTTTGCCCACCAATAAAAATGATCAGGGCCAAGGGATGTTGAGTCACTAAAGGAATTTGTTCTAGAAGAAGCAGAAAAGGCAGCTACAAAAGCACGTTTGGACGACAAAGAATTGTGATTGGTTGGAAGGTGAGTTCCAGGGTCTGCTTGTACCACCTCTGCAGGATTTCTTGAACTCTTGTGTTAAGCTTGATTAATGAATCACATTGTCATGTTTTGCTTCGGCTTTATATGATTTTTCTTCTTTGAACTATTTGACAATCTTTCTTAAATCATGAAATTTGCCGAATAGGTTTTCTGCTGTATGCGGTGAATTGAAGGGACTTCGTGTCAGGATCAAAGGGCTTGTAGAGATTCACGATACCAAGA
Organism: Erythroxylum incrassatum; assembly: GCA_026546855.1. Lineage (NCBI taxonomy): Eukaryota > Viridiplantae > Streptophyta > Magnoliopsida > Malpighiales > Erythroxylaceae > Erythroxylum > Erythroxylum incrassatum. The sequence continues at coordinate 8,369,011 of JANVCL010000213.1, read as the reverse complement.
ATTTGGCCTTGGAAAACTCGTCTGGTGGTGCAAATTTCTCTTGGGATTGCCTCGACGTTAATCCGATCATATTTCATTTAGCGGAAAGCACAAAACCTAAATGACTTCACAGGAGATAATTACCTTTTGTTTTTGGTATGCAAGAGGATAAGTAATTGGTACATGCTTATTTCACTCCATAAATGAGAACCTTCAACAGTTTTCTTTTATCATTTGTAATCCTAAAAAACTTCGCATGTGCTGTGAGGTAGCTTGTGATACACAAACTTTAACCTAAACCAATGCAAACAATGAATTTCTTTGGACCTCCCAAAAATGACAACGTAGGTATCGAAGTTAGGGACACTTACAATTGGTCTAGAAGACTAGAAGGCATGGCTGATTGATAGAAAACTGAAATACGAAGGTTAAAAAATCTATTACTTCATAACATATTCAGAGTTATTTATACAGCATGTTTCTGACTATACAGAACTAACTAACTAAACTGTCATATAATTCTAACACTAATTAAACGAAAGTTGAGGTATGTGACTACCCATTGTAAAACTTTTAAGAACATTTTTATTTGGTTTATGTTCACTAAATTCGTTTAAGGAGACAATTCAATTAAAAAAAGTTACCATGAACCTTAGGCAATACCTCTCTCGCCCATATCCAGTAAGATTAAAATTCATATAATAGATTTAAGTAATTCTCATAAAACAAATTTGTAATCGAAGTTCACGATTTTTACTTGTTTCTTAACTCTTGAATTTCAGTATACTAAATATAAACATGGTCGCTAATGGATTCATCATTGGTGCATCAATTACAATTTGATAGATCTAGGGCCACCAAACTTATTAATTCCCTCATTTTATTCTTATATTTTTTGCTTTAGGTGAACTGAAATTTGGGGGCAAGTAGTCATTGTGGTTGGACGTGAATCTTCAATTTCTAAGAACTCATCATCGTTACCTTCTTTTGATATGGACTAGAATTAGGTTTAATGCAATCTAAGCACTTCTCTGATCTCTCTATTTTCACCCGATGTTTCATCACTCCTTTTTTCATTTCTCCTCTTCTAACTTAAATAAGATTACTTTTATAAAATATTTATGGAATTTACGGAATTGAACCAGTTTGTCCAATTCCATGAAACATCACAAACTTTGATTAAACCTCAGATCACAGGAACCAAATATGAAGATCGGATGACTAAATTGAACACTAAGAATACAAAGTGCAACTCCTCTAAGAACAAAATAGAAAGGGTTTACAGTGTAGAGAATGTTTTAGTAGTTGTGGTTAATTATGCAGCCTTTGCTGCACAAGCCATGGAAGATAATTCCTGCAGAACACTTACACTTGTCAGATCTTCATCAACTCTGCCTATTTCGACGTTCACAAACCCGCCTTCAACGTTTCTTTGAATATCCACTTCTCCATTTCCACGCAAAATCTCTCTAGCCTTTGATCTTTGCTTCTTTATAGCATCCCGTTTCTGATCATGATCTGCCAACCTGCAACCCCACCCCAAGAAAACAAAAAAGAGAGCATCTTTAGTTAACGAACTTTGATCCCTTGTATATGAAATTGTAGTTGTGTGCTTTTGAGAAAGAGACTATACTCTTTGGAGAGAGAGAGATGGTGTGTGATCCCAGAAACAGAAAGAGGTAGGCCGTAGGTTCCATGAAGGTTAAGCATGGACTGCATTTTCCTTTTCGAGAACTCTGGATTAAGATGATTTAGAGAGAGAGAGAGAGAGAAAGAGAGATGTATGAGTATGTATCTAATGATTATTAGTTTTGGAATAAAAAAGGGTAGGTAGTCTTCTTCTATAGTTATGAGGTCTCTTGGAGATGGAGACGCAATTAATATAAAGCAACCAAAAGTGGGTGTGACTAGAATGAATGTAGCTGGGAAAGTCGAGATGCTTGTATGCAGTTTGTACAGTTAGTGGCATGCAATTTGGTATACAAGAAGATGTTCAACAATTTAGGTGTCTATGAAGAACTGTGCTACGCATATATACTGAAAGAGCAAGAAAAGATCCAACTTTTGGATGATACGAGCAGAAGAGGATGTTATATCAATGCCTAGAGAGGGTACCACCTTGTACATGTTTTGGTTGTACTCTTGACAGAGATACGGAGCTAACTATAACCCATAAATGTAGACATCACATGTATGCTTAGTAGTTCAACCTTCACTCTCAAATACTTAAATATGGAGAAACTTCTCATCGCCGGCATAGGTCTTTTTCTTCAGTAGAAAAAACTAAAGAGTCCAAAGATTACACGTTTCCATTGTTTTATCTGCGTGATAACCCAAAGAAGATGATACATTTAGGCCGCGCTAAATCTGAAATAAAAAATTAACAAAATTTGAACATATATATTAATGATGGAACTCGTTTAGTTATTAGTCAATATCATCATAATGGATCGTGACACCTCATATTGCCCAAGTCGATATATGTTAAAGAGGGAGATATGAGATAGATATTTTATGCAAAAGAAGAGATGTTTGACTATTTTTTAAAATTAAAATTGAAATTATATTGCCTTACCAAACGCTATTACATAACTTCTTACAAGGAATCATACTAGCGACACTAAAACGAGGAACTTATTACACCATGTAACTACAAATGAAATTTATCATAGTACATTATAGAATGCTACAATTAACCATTGTCATTTGACTTCACAAGTAACTAATCGTTGTTTGTCATTAGCAATAATGGCTGCTCGTATTCAATTCACAATTTGTTCTGCAAGTTGTTGATGACGCACTTCCACACTTTTATAAATACTTCAATTTCGTTTTCTCCGTATAAAGTAAACGAGAATACGAATTTTTTAAATAATCGCACCATTACGTTGCCTAAGTTTCGTACACCTTATAATTAAATTCAAAGTTTCCAGCCACTCAAAAGTTTACCGAGGTAGTTACAACATCAAGATTAACCTATTCCATATTGCTTTGCTATATAGAGAATGTTTGACAAAATTGCAAGCCCTATTCCCCTACTTCTATGTTGATATTTATATTAGAAATACAATATTATAAAAGATTATCGATAACAATATTAATCTCTATCAATTCAGAGATTTTTGAAATAATAAATATAAGAATTATCAAGTAGTTATTAATTACACATAGTTAGTATCTTTAGTAACAACACTAGCGGAATTTTTGGGCTCAAATTTATCGTTTAACCTGATAGTTCCAGTATATTCTTGCAAGTTCAATGGGGGTTCAGGCACGATGAGCTTGGATTGTAATCGAAGAAAGGACGATAATGGAAGACCCTTGATCAAAATGATGGCAATATGAGCTTGGGATGAAATATGCCAAACCCTAAGGTCACCACATTTCACTTTCTCACGAACAAAATAGAAATCAATTCAATGTGCTTCGACTAATGGTAAAAAACAAGATTTGCTATGAGATAAGTGGCAGAAAAATTATCACAAAACAATATCGGAGCTTTATGAAGAGACACTCATAACTCACGAAGTAAATGTTAAAGTCATATGCCTTCAACAACAACAATAGGTAAAGCTCGATACTCAGCTTCAGTAATTGATCGTGCTACCACTTATTGCTTCCTAAAAATCAAACTAATAAGATTTCCACCGAAATAAACACAAAATTCGTAAGTTGAGTGACGATTAGTGCAATCTTTGGCCCAATTCATATCAGAGTAAATGACAACACTAGGACGATTAAAAGGACGAATAGTTAGCCAAAGATTGATAGTATCTTTTAAGTAATGAAGAATTCATTTCACTGCTTGCCAATGAACTTCCACGAGATGATGCATAAATTAGCACACTTTATTAACAAAAAATGGAATCTTTGAATAGATTATAGGAGTATACTGTAGAGCACCAACAATGCTACAATATAAGCTTGGATTAATTAAAAGTGGCCCATCATTTTGTAAAGAGGAATGTGAGGGTGCTGGTGTGGATATAGGCTTACAACCATCTATTTGAGTTTGAACTAACAAGTTTCTAATATACTGCTCGTAAGAAAGATGAATTCTATTATGATCACGAAGAACATAAATACCCAGGAAATAAGAAAGTGGACTCAAATCCATTAAAGAAAAATCAGCATCCAAGTCAGTAATAAGTTGCTCTGGAAATTGATCATCATCTCTGGTGATTAGTATGTCATCAACATAGACCAAAACATATAAGACAAAAGAACCACTATAACTGACCAATAAAGAAGAATCTAAATAACACCCCTTGAAATCATGCTGGAGAAGAAAATATTTAAGACGATGAAAAACAAACACGTGGCGCTTGTTTTAAGCCACAAATAACCTTATTTAGAAGATATACATAGTCAGGATGCTCCAGATCCTTAAACCCTAATGGTTGGACCACATGAACTCGTTCTTGCCATTATTCACATCTATTTGACAAACATTCCATCCATGAACAACAGCTAAAGATGAAATCAGTTGAATAGAACTAAAGTTGATCACAGAGCTAAAGGTATTAAAGTAGTCAACCCTTCTTTTTGAAAAATTCCTAAGCAATAAGACGAGCTTTGCAACATTCCATGCTACCATTTAGAGGAAGATTTATTTTATAAACTCATTTACTCCTAATTATGTTGACTCCAGGTTTAGGTGGGATAAGGATCCAAATGTTATTTTTACAAAGTGCAATAAGTTCAAGTTGCATTGCATTGTGCCACTTGGACTACTTGGCAGCTTGCTTGTAACTCGTGGGCTCTTTTTCAAGAATAGGAAGAGATAAATGAAAAGGATAACTAATGGAAGTTAAGGTTTAAGGTTTTGGGGAATTGGTTCGAGCACATGTTTTTATAGGATTAATAGAGGTAATAGATGGCGAAGATGAGGAAAGGCATTTGAGGTAGGCTATAAATCTTATGGTGCTAACATATCAGATTCTATGGAAGTTGGAGTAATAGTACTTGAATGGTTAAGAGAGATAGCCAAAGAGGACTGAGAAGGAATATGGATAGTATTAGGTAATGAAGTTACAACAAGTGACTCAGAAATTATAGGAGGATAAGCAACATGATGTAAAGAAGCAAGAGAAACAGCAGAAGAACTTGTAGAAAATGATGATGTAGGTTGTTGAAATGATGGAAATGGAAACTTAGACTCATAAAAAACAACATAACGCACAATATAAGAACAAGAGATAGGAGGGTGAAAGCAAACATAACCTTTATAATGGGAGCTATAACTAAGAAAAATACAAGACTAGGACCTAAAATCTATTTTATTGGTGTCATATGGATGAAGATAAGGAAAGCAAAGATAACCAAACGTACATAACAAACGATAGTTAGGCACAAAATGGTATAACATTTGAAAAGGGGATTTAGAGTAAAGAATTGGTGTAAGCGTTTGATTGATTAGATAAATAGTTGTTCCAAAAGCCTATTCCAAAACTTAAATGGTAGACTAGCAAGGGTTAAAAGAGAGAGATGTTTGTCAATAATGACTCAGTGACGAAGCTCCACAACCCCATTATACTTATAAGTGTGAGGACACAGAAGTCAATGCTTTACACCTAAATATGGTTGTATATCCACTGGAGCATCTTTATCTCCGTCACCAAAAGCTTATTATTATGTATTTATTTGAAAGTCCAACACTCCACCCCATATAACATGGTTGGACTAATCGCTAAGTTATAGAATTTACCATTGAGCTTGATTAATATCTTTTTGTCACATAAAACTCCTGGTGCACTCCTCTATTTGAGCCACCCTGATCTGATATAATGGACTATATCTTCTTCAGTCTCTCAATTGCTTTGGATGATAAAACTTAGGTACTTAAAACACTAATCCTGTGGCAGAACTTTTGATCTAATCTTTAACTTCACATCGATAGCCACCTGATGGCTTGAAAAGTTACATTCTAAATACTCATTCTTAGTTCTGCTCACTTAAAAACCCTTTGACTCTAATGTTTCTCTCCAACATCTAGCCTGACATTGACTCCCTCTCTTCTCTCATCTACTAAGACAATATCGTAAGCAAACAACATACACCAAGGCACATCTCCTTGAATATTCTTGGTAAGCTCATCTATTACTACTGCAAACAGAAAAGGGCTTAATATGGAGCCTTGGTGTAGCCCAATACCAATAGAAAAATTCTCAGTATCTCCTCTTATTGTCCTTACTCTAGTCATTGCTCCTTCATACATATCTTTAATCACCTTTATATAGGACATAGAAACTCTCTTAACCTCCAAACACCTCCATAAGATTTTCATAGAAACCATGTCATATGCCTTTTCTAAATTAATAAAAACCATGTGCAAATTTCTTTGTCTTTTCTTGTAGTATTCTATTAATCTTCTAAGGAGATGTAAAGTTTCTATTGTGGACCTTTGTGGCATAAAGCCAAATTAGTTTTCCAATATAGAAGCCACATTTCTTACTCTTTTATCAACTACCTTCTCCCACAACTTCATGGTGTGACTAAGTAGTTTGATGCTTCTATAGTTGTTACAATTTTGGATGTCCCCTTTAGATTTGTATAGAGAAATTAGCATACTCAATCTCAATTCATTTGATATTTTTACAGACTCAAAGATCACATTAAAAAGCTTAACTGTTCAAGTAAGACCTTCGTCCCCTAGGCTCTTCCATACCTCTATGGCTATCTCATCTGGTCCTACTACCCTTTAACTCTTTACCTCCCTCAAAGTTTTTTTAATTTCTTCCTTTGTGATCTATTTACAACAAGATAGTAATGATCACTCACACAAATATGAGATAATAATGCTCAAATGATTAAAAAATACTTAGAATGTGTGTTAAAACCCAAATGCTTTTTTATGTTAAAACTAGTGAGAAAATACATATTTATAGGATTTTGGAACATTTTCTAGCCATTAGAGCCAATAACTAATTGTTATAACAACTAGTTACAAAACATTGATCGACCATTATAATATATTGGTCAACTAATATACATTGAATATGCATATTCACTAGTTGTTGAGGGATTAGTCAACTTATAGGCATATTAATTGACTAATATGATATGTTGGTCGATTAATGTATCAATTAACGTTATAATAAACTCTGTTATATTAAATTTAACAACTTTAACTTATATCGGATGACCAATAACTCATATAGGTCGACTAATCCCCTAAAAATATGATTTTAATATCTTTAAATACTCAATCTAAATTATTTTAATGCAATTATGATTTAATCGTTTCTCAAAATGTTTCATAAAAAGTGTTTAAAAGATCAACAGACTTTTCTATCAAAACTAAAAACTTCAATACCTCTTAATATATGAAAAGACTCATGCAATAATGTGATATAAAATGTTTATATAAGGTGAGCCTTTTATAACATTAAAGTGACTAAATGAGATTACAATTAGTATTACAAACTAAAGAATAATTTTGATGTTCCTTGTTCTTCTTTTGTTCCTGACTTGGTCTTCACTTTGTAAGTTGCAACCTTCATTTTTTTTATTTTATCAACTTCGCGAACTATCTTCTTAAATTTATAACTACACATTGTTCTCTTATTCCCTCTCATTAAAATAATAAACTTATTACTAGTACTTATGTTTTGTTACCATCAACATATCAATTAGAACCTTATTTAGTTCAACAAAAAGAATTTAAGAACTTAATACCAATAGGTTTGTTAAAAATTATTTCGCCATTTTTGATAGATCTTTTTTCTTAAGATTATGATACTCAATCTTTACCTTATTAATTTATTTCACAAAGGACTAATCCAAAATTGAAATTACCAATTAGGTGGCTCAACTTTATACATTTACAGGAAGCTTACATGTTAGCAATAAAATAAGAGAAATTTATGATTATATGTTACTATTAGAGACCTTCTTGTATTACACTGCCTTTGCCATTACTTGCCAATACAACAAACTAGAAATATGAGTTTGTTGATATTAATGACGACTTTATCATTGTAATAATGATTGTGATTATGAAGACAACAAATCAAGTGATGAGAAGTTGACAAAACAAATGAAAGACATTATGATTTTACTTTGCAAAAAAAAACTTTAGTTTAAGGACAAGAATATAATTGATTGTTGGAGAATGTGTGGTGCTAAGGTAAGATATATGTATCCGCGTGCACACCTAGCCATGGAGCTCATGGGCATTAAGACTAGTGATGATTTTTATAGTGGTCGAGTTTTTGTATTAGTATGTGGGACTATAATGTATATTAATTTTGTTATGCTAGTAAATGGTAGTTTAATTGATAGTTTTGAAGTCTATAAGAAGAAGGCAATGAATCCTTATATAGATTATGGTTTTCATATAGCAATCACTAAGCAGAACGAAGTTGTTTTACGGAAAATAGAAGTTATGATGAAGGATAAAAGTATAAATTTATTCAAGTTTTCCCTATCATGCAAGGAATCTTTTCAGATCAATAGTGAGCCACTACTATAAGGAGTATAGCAATGTAAGTCTCTTGCTGCCATAGCTATAATCCAAGTAAAAAGTGGAGATATTATAATTTTAAGACAAAAAATTGATAAAACTTGGTATCATTAATCTAGAGGGACATGCCCTTTCAAAGCCCCTCAGACCCTCTGTCCACTCTACCCTGTCCCACCCACATAAATGGATGGTTGAGATGAAGTAGGATAAGTTTGGGACGGAATAGAGAGGACAGAGAATCATGTCCCCTTTCAAAGCCCCCTACGAGGGAAAGGCAATGATCAAGAATTTTGCTTAGATGGTTTTGTGAGCACACCTTTCTATGATTAGCATTGAATTAATGAATAAAAAAAACTAAAGCCTAAAAATCAAGACAATTGTAAATATATGATAAAAGAAATTTTCTTTTGTTAATAAGAAGAGGATGGTTGTTTCTTTTTTGGGACAACAAAATTTAAAGGGTCCAATTTTTTATATAATTTTTCAATTTAAGGTCCAAGTTTTTAAAAATTTCTTTTATAACCTCGACAACTCATTTCAACGCGTTATTTATGTTAGTATTTTACTTATTTGGCTAAGGAAATCTTTTTTGTTCATAAGATGCAAATGTTCACGTGAAAATTTAATTGTAGCTAATCATTTATGTGGACTAAAACAAAGAACCAAATGTAAAAAAAATGTTTTAAGCTAGGTGTTTTAGTCCATATCGATGATTAGTGTTGGATGCATTTTTATCATTAGAATTAATGTTATTTTCCCTTAATTTCTGGATTAATTATTGGGTCTTATATATATTTTTCCTACTAAATTGTTTAGTTTATCTTAATCTGCATTTTTAATGGGTCTTGTTTAATTTGTAGGAAATACACTTGTTTTTAATTGAAAAAGA
>JANVCL010000213.1:8333838-8359579 GCA_026546855.1 Erythroxylum incrassatum | reverse complement strand
TTCATAATTTGATCACCTATGAAATTGATTTTCTTAATCTTTGTGTAACGTAACAGGGAGCAATAGATTTGGAAGAATATTGTAATAGCTTAGGATCACATTTGTAGTGATTTGTGTCTAGGATCGGGAGATACGTATCTACCCTAAGTAACCACATTAAGATTGATTCGATAAAGCAAACATCGAATTATCACAATTTACCATAGAAATATAGGAAATTGGTTTGATGATTAGGATGACTAATGATCTGGGAGGGCTTAGTAGTTAATTCTGAATCTTAGGTTATCAAACCCGATATATGAGTTAAACCGAAAAAATTTTGACACTGAGGTAAAATCAAAGGTGGAAGTTAAATTCCTAAATTTTCATTCCATTGATATTTCTTATATTTTTATCTTGCTTTAATTCTCGTTTTTATTTTATTTTTCCAACCACAATCAATCAATCTTTTCTTTAATTTTTATGTTATTAACTTAAATTAGAAGTTATTAAGAGTATTACTATTTAACTAATTTGGTCTCCGTGGGATCGATATTTTTACTACTTGACGATAGAAATATGCACTTGTGTTCACCACCAACAATTAGCTGGCAATTAATTTTTTCCGTAGACGCCTACACGTCATGAAAAAAAAGAATCTATTAACCAAATAAGCAAAATATTAATAGCACTAACATTAGATCTAAGTTGTTGAAATTATAAAAGATTGACAACTTAATTGAAATTTTTAAAAATTGGATCACTAAATTAGAAAAATGTTAAAAAGGAGAATATATTATCCCTTTCTTTTTTTCACTATCTACGGAGATCTTCATAACATGATTTTAATAAAGTTTCTATCAAACCTTATACATAAGTAAGAATTGAAGTATATAAATTAGTATAGTGGTTTCATAAGAAAACGTACACGAATTAAACATTCTATATTTCCTCTCTTCTATGTGGTCTCTCTCTTTACTTTTTTTCGTCTTCTCTGTCCGTCTCTTCTCCTTTAATAAAAATTTACACAATAAATGGTTCATCCTAGGCTCGTTTTGTTATTGTCTACTACTCCACTGAAATCTTAAATTCTTAAACTTGTAAGAACAATTTCTTATTACTTATCAAGTCCCAGTGGTTATTGTTGCTTTAGGTGAATTTAATAACCTCAATGATCTTCTTTTTGGTGGATCGAATGTTCAAATACGAATATACATATGTAAAATAATTTCAATAAAAAATACTCCACAGGAAATTAAGGTTAAAGTAACTTCGGTACAATTAAAGGGAACGACGTTAGAATGATATCACTTGTATTTTTTAATTTTTATTTTTAATTAAAGGGACATACATGACAAAATTACAAATCGAGTCGAGGGAAACAAAGCCCCAACATATCCTGTAGAAAGATGGGATACAGGGATAACACCCATAGGGTGTAGTAACAAAATAGATAACTCCTATGTCAAACTGTTCGGCGTAGTGGGCCAGTCAATCAACATATCTGTTACTCTCTTGATAGATGTGTCGATGAGCAACAATCCAGTTAAAAGTTAGCAGCTCGTGAATTCCCCAAACGATAGGGTTTAGAGACATAGACCGGTCGTCCGAGGAGGAAAACATGTTGATCACCCCGATGGAGTCCACCTCGAGTTCAACCCTGTGGTACCCTAGATCCCATGCGAGTGTAAGTCCGGTATAAATGCCTCAAAGTTCCGCATCTACCGAAAAACACCAGCCTAGGTTTTGTGTGAAACCGTCAATCCACTGTCCTGTACTGTCTCGTAGGAGGCCATCTGCTGCGACCAACAACTGAAAACGGTTGCAAGCTCCGTCTGTGTTAAGTTTGATCCACCCTGTATTTGATTGATATGTTTGGCGATGAATATGATCCAGCATAGAATTGTAGAAATTGAAGATGGTTTATCTACCGATGATTCTGAACGATTTGAGTCTTTTTCTTTTTGCATTTTTTAAATAAGATATAAATTGACTATTAACGCAAGAAATAAGAAGGTGGTCAAATTTAAAAAAAAAGAAGAGCAAAAGAAAAATTATAAGAATAAGAGATAATTAAGAGGATTTGTTGGGGAAAAAAAAAGGAAGTTCATATAAACTACTGATGTAGGTTTCAACTCTATTAAATGCAAGTTGACAATGCATACACACCAATCAGTTAATTCAATTGATAAAATTATTAAAAAAATTATAGGGCTTAATTGATAAAAAGAAAATAAGATGTTAAATTTAAAAAATTAAGGTAAAAGTGTAACAAAAATTTAGTTATTTTGAATTTTGATGATTTTAAACGGAGTGCATTTATCATTTTTAACTTTTTAAATAAAATTGACGATTAATTTTAGTTTTTAAATAAAAATTAATAAATATATATCTATTTAATAAAATATTTATTTTTATAATATGAAATTAATTAATAAATTAAGCAAAATCACGTTTTTTATCATATCTAAAACTAACATTTAAAAGGTTGAACTCGCTTAATAAAATTTGACCCACTTTTATTCACTTTACAATGATAGAATTTGGAACTTTTGAATACTTAGTAACTAAACTATTTAGATCAAGTAATAGTTAAAGTTAATTAAAAAAAGTCTAAATTTAGCTTGAGTCAACCGATAAAGTTATCAAACTTTGAACTCTATTTAAATTCAAATAAAAAATTTCAAAATTCTAATCAAGTTTAAATTTATAAAAAAACTGAATTAAGTCAAAATTAAGGATAGTAATGAGCGTCTCATGTGTCTAGATTCAAGTATTTTTAATGGATCGATCCATGAGTCAGGCCCAAGTTTAAGTCGGCTCGAGACTCAACTATATCGTTTTGCTTAAAAGAGTTGAGCCTTGAGTAGGCTTGATTCAAGCTCGACTCCAATTTAAAAAATGTTATTTTATATTTTTAATTTTAAAATTTTTGATAAAGCTGACACGTTATCATCCCTAGTCAGAATTATTACCAATTCTAATAATGATTCACCAATTGTATATTTAAAAAAAAATCATTTAGCAAGTCACTAAATTAAAATTAGGGGATAGTATGGATTTAATTATCACTGTCTAAAAAGTCTATTATCCTAAACCATTGTAATTTAAGATTATAAAAAATTCAAATAACTCTTCTAAATAAATAATATGTCAAACTAGCGACTTATAAATAGTATATGATCCAGTACTAATTGATGAGATCACATTTTTCTACGCCTGTACGAACATACCTGAAATATAAAGGTAAGAATCGCCAAAAGTACGGTCAATTTGTGAATTGGATCTCTTGACAAAAGGACTTGAAAACTCTTTTAAGGTCACTTACTTCGCCAGTAAATCATCCGTAGTGGGCAAAACACTCACTTTAAACAATAATGTTATGACACTGATTAACGACAAGCTAGCGTTTAAAGAGCAAGGCATCTACGACAAGCAGTAAATAACACAATTGTTAAGCTTGTGAGATCCAACCAACCGCTTAAGACTACTGAAAGGTTGACACTATACCCCTTCCGACTGCCAAATGGAAGCCCCCGTCAGTTTCATTAACGTGTTTTTACTACTAAGGTAGAGAATGATCATGTCCATGTCCATGAGCAGTAACAGACATAAGTTCTGCAATTGTGTTGCTTTCTTCAGTACAATATGCTTTTGGTTAGCCCTACCAGCTCAATTATGGCCTGTGAAAGTAACTGCAGTTGATTGCTGAGCCTGAAAAATGAGAAAATAACATACTAGCTACTTTAGTAGTGATAATTCAGATGCTACCAGACCGAGTTTTGTTGAAGTGATGCCACAGATATTTCCACAATTACGAAAACGGGTTTCCGTATCTTATCATTCATGTATCCATGCAATGTCCAGGAATTGCAAGTAGCGTTTTCTTTTTCAAATTTGTCGCCTACTGTCAATTACAGGGTGGAGATGGAGTACGCTTGCGTCGCAGCTGATGTAAGACGTAACACGTAACATAACAATTGAATGCTACAAAAGAGCACAAATAATAAGCGCCATATGATTGTGCCAGTGCGGATAGCAACGAATATTCAACGTGAAGCAGAGCGCGAGTTGCAGTACTATGTTATCTATACATATGGGATGACGAAGAAGAACGAAGAATCTGCTCCTTATATTTAGTTTATCGCGAGGACTGGGAGCACTGTAAGGTGCACTGGAAGGCTTGCTTCGCAGGAGGTATGACACCGTCGCATATCAATCCCCGGTGCTGCGTCGGTATCATTTCTCCCGCAGAGCAAACCTTTCATGTCCATATAACTCATTCAGGACACTCTCTCGAGGTTTGTTTATCTTTTCTTGTTCAATTACTTTTTTTATTTATTGAAGTTTTGCCAGATTATAACCTTTAAGAGCGCGTTCCCACGTCGACGGAAGAGGGACTCTCGTTAGGCTAACTCCTTTTTAGTAAGAAGCTCCATCCTTTTTTTTAAAGGGAAAACAAATGTTACAAATTACATGAGGATGACAAACCCCTGAAGCATCCTGTAAAAGGAGAGGTAGGCAGCCCCCTGGCGGGAGATCCAAAATGGTGAGCCCAACATTGGACTGTGCTGCAAAATTTGCAAGTCAGTCCGCACACTGATTACTCTCTCTATAAATGTGCCGAACAACGACAACCCAGTTACTAAAGCACAAGTAATATGCTGAGTGTCTCACTTTTACCCCGTCAGATCCAGGTTCGTCCTTTAATCAGGTAAGCTTAGACTTTCATAATGCCACATTCTGTACAACGTTTGACAGGGGAAGATTCCTGACCTGCAAATATGTACTAGAGCTGGAGAAATGCGAGTTGGTGGCAAATGGCTGAATCAGAACAGGTTCTTATTTTAAGCATCACTCGGAACAAAGGGATTTAAGCTGAAAGCCTCGTCTTGGATGACCAACATGCCTGTGCTTCGATATGTTTGCGAGGAATTGCTTTCTGACTTTTACACAATTAAAATCAACCACGGGCTCCCATAACTTAGAATAAAAAAACACCGATAGGCAGAGCAGATCGTAAAAATGGACAATTAGAGTAGTTAGCATCTTCTTCAAGTTCTGAAGTTTGGCAAAGTAACGAAAAATACTGTAACGTTACAGCTAAGCCACCAAATTGCCAGTCTCATTCAATTAGGAAAAACAATAGAATACTCATGGAAGAAATGTTTGGAACAGTAAATTAGCAAATGAAATGATTTTGAACGTGCATACATCATAGCTGACAGCGTAGCAAGCCCATAGAGAAAAAAAAAAAACTAAGCGACAGAAGATTGTATTCATGGTTCAGATAATTTTTATGCGGATCAAAGCTTTTCGAGGACTACAAACTCAGCACGCCTCGCAGTTTTGTTATGGAAACAGACCATGCTTCCTAGCCATCTACCAAGATCCTTCAGCACCAACTGATGGATTCTTGAATGCTGACAATCCCCAAGATGTCTTCAATGCATAAGGTGGTGAGATTGTTACACCTTCGTCTGTGATCTTAGCTATCTGAAATATGAGAAAATGTAACATGTTACTTACAATAGGAAGGCAATATCCTCTGATCTTTGACATGAAACCTAACCACAAGATACAGCACCATTTTTAACCCTTTTGGCTAATAGATTTCTTCATAGGTTCTGTCCTAGAAATGCTAATACTAAAAGTTAAACTTCCAAGAACTTCCCAAAGCTCAAGAGTTTAGAAGGCTGGGAGGGAGCTCCTAATTGTGAATGAGCAAAGGTCACAAGATGTACACATTAAAGAAATGCATAGCCAGCAGCAAAGATATAGCATCAGGGGAAATGAAGGAACACAGAGAATTAAGTTTAGTGAAAAACTAGCACTAATGCCTATCCATCTAAAACACCCCAGATTATTTAAGATCTAAAAAATGAAAAATATTAATGCACGACGTTTCTCGAGAACACTTTCTGAAGATTGTAGACATCAAGTCCAAGAAAAAAAATACCGCCACTAGGATAAAACTTCAATGGAATATACTATATGATTGGTGATGCAACAGTACTTAAACCCAACTGACTTACTATACCATAAAATGCATAGTTTCAATCTTAAAAAGCATGTTAAGGGACCCAACTTAACCTGGCGCAGTAGCATGAGAATAACTTATGATATCTCGCTATTCCCTTAAAAATTCTACTAAACAGGGAGAGGATCAAGTTTCATTCACCAACCTACTTTATACAGAAAAAGGAATCAAACCTGTAGCTTGTTGATGGCAGATCTATCACGGTAGAGAAGCACTCTCATGCATTTCTCTAACAACTTAACACCTTCTTCAAAGCTCAAGTTCTCATGCCACTCATCACGGAGGATGGGCCGTGCCAGGTGATTCCCAAATCCAGTCGCCACATGATTGTCCTCAAAATTTACTCCTATCATTGTAACCTGGGCAGTATAAATTGAGATGATTCAGTATCTCTAATTGTATACAGGTTTTTTATCTTCTCACACAGTACTCAGTCACGGCAAAATAAAACTGACTGTCAACGGAAAAATGTTAAGCAGATATACCATGCCAAGATATTTTTGTCCATTTTTCACTCCACCAAGAACAAGCGTATTCCACAACGGATTGAATTTATTCCGTCTGTTATACATGATACGCGTCAAGTAATTGTGCACCTCCTTGGGCCCCAAGGAGTTCCCATCATCCCACATATTGTCATATAGACTGTAAACACAAAAACAGCACAGAACCATGCCCATCAGGAGTTTGAATCAACTGGAATGCAGAAAAATTGAAAAGTGGAGATGAAAAAGAAAAATCCAAAGAAAAATAACAGGTGGATAGCCAATTCTCTACTCTAAAAGCAAACATAAAAAGCCAAAAAAGAAAAAAAAAACTGCATCAACCAATACTTACATAAGTTCATCAAGATAGCGCAATATCTCCTGAAAATCACTGATCTCTCCGCTGGCACCAAGAAGAGAATGCTTTCCAATTGGCTTCATGCGCTCCACACTCTTGTATCGAAGTGTGGACCCATACGAACCTGTCAGTTTTAGTGGCACAGATATGTTAATAGGAAACGTCATTATCATTTAGCAAATATAGGGTACATGAACACTCTCAATGTGACACAATTCCCAAACCCAAGAGACATAACAAGGAGTGGCATGTGATAGGGCAGGATGATGAAATACAGTAAAACTGAGGACATGAAAATAAGCAAATCAAATGATGTGCCAATATTATTGTCATCCTTTAAATGGATGAAAATTCTCACAGAAAGTGAAACTAGATCCAGGAGTAATGGTGTCTTTTTGTGTAGAATCGTAACCTAATGTGTCTTGTTTGATGTGGATCAGAGAGCTCATAACCGTCGTATTTCCAATTTTCGTCATTTATACCAGACATGCCTCAAATCCCTATATCTTAGGCACACTTAACAAGGACATATCAACCAAATTCATCATAATGACATAGTAAAAAAAATCACTCCTACAACCCCATAACTTTTCTCTTCCCTACAGTTCACCAAAATCCATTCTTTTGTTCGAGACCACAAAATTGAATCTTTTTTGCCCTCGACCTCTGTTAGACATCGAATTCGTAATTCTATCATATAAATATAAGCTCTTTTACACCTTGTATAGATATTATTATTAAAACTTAAACCCCCCAATTCCGAAACTTAAACCAACCATTGAACACCCTGAACGTCATTAATCAAATAAGAACCGTCACAAGAAAAGCGTGCTAGCAACTGACCTCCCATATCAGCAGCCATCAAAATACCATCTTTATATTTCAAAGCCACCACAGATGTCCCAGTCACATAAGGGTACCTACGAAGAGGGGGTGAAAAACATTACCACCCACCAAAAGTTAAATGAAAACAAAAAACGGATAAGCATTACCACTCTAAACAACCTCTAGAAATCATCAAATGTTTCAACAACAGTAGCCTCTCTCCACGCTTACACATCTACAAAAACCGATATTTGCGTACACAAACAAACATATATATATATATATATAGAGAGAGAGAGAGAGAGAGAGAGAGAGAGAGAGTATCTTACAGTGTTCTCTGGGAGTCAGATTCAGGGTTCAAGAGGGTGTGGTAGGATTGATTAGGGGCCATGGTCTGGTTCAGGAAAAGCAGAGTAAAATGGGTTAGCAAGTAAAGAATCACATAATGGAATGAACTATGACAATACCTCCGAGAAGAACTTACATGGGTTTCGGTTTCGAGAATTTGACACCGATAAGCGAATTCAATCTGTAATCTTCTGGGAGCGGAAGAAACAGATTTTTAAAGCTTTCGGTCCGAGCGATCTGAGGAAGCTGTTTATATATACGGTGGCACTTTGATTTTTGCTCAAGAAACCCAAAATTGCCGATGACACTGACCCGAAACTCTGACCCGCTTCTGAATGGATGCTATTTATGGGCTTTGGTTTCGTGTCCCTTCCTTTCAATCATTTATAAGAATAAATTGAGAGCCCATTTAAAGCCCTTTTAGTTTCACTTTTATTCTTTTTTTAAACAAAAATAAAACATATTTAATTAAAATTTGTAATAAAAATTAAGAACTTAATTAATATTTGTAATAAAAAGTAAAAATAAACTATTGATTCACCAACTCTTTTGTTTACTTTATCCTTTTATTGAGCTTGATATTCTACATACTAAATTACTAATGTTGCCAAGAATAAAACATTATAGGTAACATATAGCTTCCTAATTTGATTCGTGTGATAAAAGTTGAATTTGATTTAATTTAAATTTCTTAATTGGTAATTTATTATTAAACGAAAAGGAAGAAAAGCCTTCTTTAATTAAATAACATTTTTGAAGAACTATAAAGTGGTATGATAAATGCAGTGGGAAATGGGGAAAAATGAAATATTAAAAAATGGACGCGTGGGACCCACAAAAGGAGAGCCATCGGAAAGTTCAACTGTTAGAGATCTCTATTGATGAAGCAAATCAATGGCTAGACAGCATCGATCGCTTAAAGTATTGTGGGCCCTCGAGTAACAGATTCTCGTCTGTAAGTTGAATACAGAGATAGGCAACGTGGCAAAAGCACAGACGTACAATAGCTAATGCAAAGGACGAAGGAACGAGTACGCTAGAAAAAACCCAGTGAAGGAAAACTAACGTAAGGGCGTGCATCACCAACGTATATACTGCGCAACCACGCGAAAAGTAGCGAAGCGAAACCCGGACGTGTTCTTGTGAAAAAAACCGGATTTCATAATCGTCGATAGGTCCGGGACTTTTTGTATTTGGAGGATGGTTTGTGTTGGTTTTTTGTCGGTCAAAAAAAGGAAACAGCTTGATAAACGCTTAAAACGCCGTTCGAGCTGCGCCAAACCCTAATTCCGGCCTTCGATTCCTGGTGTTAATATTCTCATGTCCATTAAAGAACGTAAGTTCTACGCTTGTTTACTTTTTTCTTAGTCTTTGACCGTTTGTTTCTGGTTCTGATTCTTCAATGAATTAATTTGATTCTTGTTGTCTTTTAGTTCGGTCAGATCGGTCACTTTGAGCGAGTGTTCGGTCTGTGTCAGTTTTCACGCATCTGTGATGTTTTGATCATTGGTTGGCTGTTAATTCGTGGTTTCTAGTTGAGAAGATTGCTAGAATGGATTTGGTGACAAGGTGTAAGGTATTTCAATTTCATTTTTTTTGTTATTTATGCTTTTCTTTTCATATCATTTGAACAAATATGAATTCAAATTACTAAATGGTTTAGTTATTTGAAGGTAATTGGTATCGGTTGTCTAATACTTCTGTTGGTAGTGTATAGTCGGTTATGCAGATTGGAAATGCGGAAATGTGAAATGTTTTTCCATTAACCAACTTGTGGTTGAGCTTTGTGGGGTTGACTGCGGTTATTTGGGTTGTTGGTTTTTGTGCTTCAATTTTCTTGGTTGTACTTCGTGTGCAAGTTCTTTTGTATAAAATTAGATTGTGGGTATTTGTTACAAATGGGTTTCTATAGTTCCCTCGGTGGATGCTGGTCTAACTGGTGCTGTCCCATGAGTTAGGAACTTCTATGTACGTGAGTGATCCATTGGTTCTAAGCCTTCAAGTCTTCGCTCTATTGCTGTCTCATTTCATGCTCACGATAGAAAGGCTCTTCCCTTTCTTGTCTTCTATTCCATCCATAAGTCAACTCCTGTTGAAGCTCCTCAACTACAACTGAGTTTACTCTATGTACATAGCAGCAGTGACAGTTGTTGTTGCTGTGTTCTTGACTTTGACTGCCTTCATTTACTATCTGGTCAAGTGATTTAGTTAAGATGTTTTTCCCTTTCTTTCTAATATGCTGAGCTACTTTCAAAATTTTCTGGTAGGATAAGTTGGCATATTTCAGACTAAAGGAGCTTAAAGATGTCCTAACTCAATTAGGCCTATCAAAGCAGGGGAAAAAACAGGTTAGATTCCTTGAGCATTTCTATACTTTTCTTCACTTCATATTGTCATGATTGCTGACTGAATGTATTTGTCAAACATTGAGTTTCAAGTTGGTGAATACTTGTAGCCATGGGTTTACTTGTTCTGACGAGTTGAAGATTCATCCGTGTGGTTGGATTTCCTTGAATGACATCATAAGCAATACTTTATACTATTTCAGCAATGCATATGTGCGCGGTGACATTCTGTCTTTGTGCATTAACCTTTGCTGTATTTAAAATGTGTAGGACCTTGTTGACCGGATATTATATATTCTCTCTGATGAGCAAGGTAATGTACCTTATTGCTGGCAAGCTTTAATATACCTTATTGCTTGCAAGCTCTCTTTTTGGTATATAAAAAAATTATTTGGTTAATCTAGAGAATTTTGTCTTTCTTGTTTCTGTTGTGATTTGGGTTGCTTAAACCATGAACTCATGAGTCCCTATCAACAATCTGTGACCTTAGATTTTTAACATATTATTGACCAGTATTTATGCATTTCATTTAGCGAGATATAATATTCTTGTTAAGTTTATATGCTTTTAGACATGTTGCTGTGTACATATTACTTGGTAATAAAAACAGATAATTGCTTAATCAATTGTTTACTATTTCACATCATTGAAACTCCTTGTTCAAAACATTTTTATATTACATTTTATAGACATTTTTTACTACATAAATAGCAATTACTTATGTATTAGAGAATGAAAATTGCACATGCAGTTCTATCTTATGATTGGAATCATTTTAAGTGCATGAAAGCACAAATTGAGTGGATATCTCGAGTTAAGCTTGAGAACCAAAACTCTTTAATGATATAGCAATATGGGGAGTAATGGTTCCTTGTGGGTTCTTTTCCTGCTAGCTGACACTCACGTCGTAGAAGCCGTGAAAGATGTACTCTTTAGTATATGTTTTACTAAACAACATGCTACTCCTTTGGGATTCTTTCCAGCCGAATTCCCCTTTTGAAGCTGCTTACTGTTTCTGATGGTTTTAATCTACACTTTTGTGTTTTTCTTTTTTCAATTTTTAATTCGTACATGTTTTACTAAAGTTTATGCTACTCCTTTGGGATGCTTTCTAGCCAAATTCCCCTTTTGTAGCTGCCTACTGTTTTTGATAGTTTAATCTACACTCATTGTCGTTTTTCTTTTCTCAAATTTTGATTCATAAACCTTTTCTCTACTATTATACTGACTTCATTTCTTATTCCTGGTCTTTTCATGAATTAACATTGTCTTTAGTTTCACTCTTTATAGTTGCAAGGATATGGGCAAAGAAAAGTGCTGTCAGAAAGGAAGAGGTGGCCAAACTAGTTGAAGACACTTACAGGTTCATCATTTACATATGTGTCCCATTAAAATATTTCCACGTTCAGCAAAGCTTTCTATATAATTTGTTTGAAGTTTTAAGAAACTTCAATGCTTGCTTTTGTTCAACTCATTCACATGCACTTTTTGTTTTTGTATTTAGAAAAATGCAGGTTTCTGAGGCAACTGAGTTGGGATCGAAGGGGCAGAATGTTGTGGATAATAGTGCTACAAAAATTAAAGGAGAAATTGATGATTCCCCTATATCAGATATGAAAGTGCGCTGTCCATGTGGCAACTCATTGGCGACGGAGTCAATGATTAAGGTTTATACTTAAACATCTTAGATTCATTCCTGTTCTTGTAATTATATTTGCATACAACTTGTAGATAGGTATTGCAAATTTCATCATTGTTAAGGGAATTGTTTCATTTTCAAAGTATAGTAGGTGTGATTTAAGTTTTTAAGCTGTAAAAGATCACCTCTGTCTCTGTAACGTGTTTTGGGGTAACATATATCAACTTGTTTAATAGAATTGCATATCTTAGCATCAGAACTATGTCTATACCCTTCAGCAATTAAATATCCATTTCTTTTTCATGATGTTATTCATCTTTGTTATTTGTGTTATTTTTTAATTGAGGGGATGAATATACACATATATAGAAACGTTCTTGGAATCCTTATCCTAGTAGTAAAGGAATTCCCAACTAAAATATCCAAAATAGAATTAAATCGTATTCTAATAAGCATAAGAATGCTTTGACACAAAGAAAGAATGGAAAAACAAGGGTCACAAATCCCAAGTTTGTATACAAATTACTTAAATAAGTTCAAGTCCTAAACAACTAGGATAAAGTCAATTTTAGCTTTTGTTGTCTTTGTTGTCACACCAACTCTTACTCTTTATTCTGCCAACTTAAAGCTTGCGGTTGAGTGATTTCCCCCCTTTGTATAGCTTTTGTAAACTCTAAGCTCTTTTGCACCACTTTTGTTCTGCATCCACCCTTTTGGGTGAAGCTATCCCTATTATGCTGCTAATGATATGTGCCTTTGATTGGCAGTGTGAGGACCCAAAATGTGCAGTCTGGCAACATGTTGGTTGTGTTATTATTCCGGAAAAACCCATGGAAAATAATCCACAACTTCCAAACCTGTTCTACTGTGAAATTTGTCGACTCAGCCGAGCTGACCCGTATGTATATTAATGCTCACTTAGTTATCTTCTTACTGTTTCTGTCTTTTGCTCTCAGAATTTTCCTCTGAAAATCTTGTAATTGCACACTACGAGACTTAGCCATAAGGGACTGTGTAAATAATTTATGTTTTATGGTTATGCTCTCTGTTTTAATTTTTGTCAGAGTCATGATTATACTTGCTTTATTGTCAAACTACTTATGATTGATGGTATTAATGGCTAATCTTCACTCTTCATTAAATTTTATTCCATACATCTAATGGTTAATTGCTCAAAATAACTGCAAAGTAATTGAACTGTATTATCATAATTCATTATTGGCTAGGAAGGTTAACTTATGCAGTTAGAAGTTCGAATGCAGTTCCAAGTATGTGGTTTAAATGGTTCTTCGTTGAGGGCAATTCTGTGAGTTGGTTGTTGAGACCATGGAAAATGATTTCCATGATCATTGGTGAACAATGAATCATTTTCTCTTTTTGTGGTCCATTTGAAAGGTAGCGTAACAATCTTATGGAGTGGTTTATGATTCAAACCATGGTTCAGTTGAGAGGTTCTATCTTCATCTCTCTCAGTTTGGGGCAAATCTTGATGAATGTAAAAACTTACGGGTCTTTGTTCTTCTTTTTCCAATTATAATCCCCTATTTAAGATATTTGTCGTTGGAATTCTTTGCATGTTTTCTCCCCAATTTCACTGTCTTAACATGTATCCCCACTTTCAGTTTTTGGGTTACAATTGACCACCCCCTCAAACCTGTAAAGTTGGCTACTACAAGCATTCCAACTGATGGGTGAGTTCTTCATGAATATTCTTCTGTGCTGTTTCAATGTACTTTCAAATTATGAATACATTTGCTTCATATCATCAATTCAACAAGTATACTCAACACAGTTAGCTTTCCTAAATTGTTTGCGTAAAGTTTCTGTTGAGTTTTGGTTTCACATTTCGTGGTGCCTAATTAGTGGCAGACAAAAGTGACAACTTAATTGTCATGTTTGAATTATACCTTGGTGTCTTTGTTGTGTAAACATCATCTGTTATCAGAAAATAGGCTGTTTCATGAGACGTATAGCATGCAAAAAGCCTGAACTGGAGTTAATTTAATAGATGACTTTTTATTTTAAATTTCACCTTCCCTTTAGCCATTGATAAGAAGCATCATCTGTTGGCATGCATATTGATGACGTATATACTTTTTACCTGTTATTCTAGCTCCCCTCCTCTACAAAGTGTGGAGAAGACTTTTAATTTGACACGGGCGAACAAGGACTTGTTAGCAAAACAAGACTGTGATTTTCAGGTTTGGTGTTACGTACTTTTGACTTGTGTTACTTGATTAAACTTCAGCTGATGGCTGGCCTGTTATGCTTTACATTTCAGGCTTGGTGCATGCTTTTGAATGACAAGGTTCCTTTTAGGATGCAGTGGCCACAATATACTGATCTACAGGTTAATGGTATAGTCGGTTAGCTTTTTAGTTCTCATGGTGTCTATCAATCTCAATTCCACATTTCAGAACCTTTTGTTTTTGAATCTATCTCATCTCCTCAACTCAGAATTGTAGTATTTGGATCCATTTTTAACTTCTTCAGATCTTTGCCGTTCTCAATGCCAATATTGTTAATTGAATCCATGTATAAGCTAGTGGAGCATACTTTCCCTTCTATTGTGGCTAGTAGTTATTTCTGGATACAGAAGTAAGACAAATGTCCATGGATATTTTGGATCTTGCACATCAAATAAATTTGTTGCTTGGGACCTGCAGGTATGCCTGTTCGTGCTATTAATAGGCCTGGATCACAATTACTAGGGGCTAATGGTCGTGATGATGGCCCAATTGTGAGTTTATTCCTGGACACTGAAAGTTTTCATGCAGTTAAACATGTATTTAGTAACTATGTTGCTCCTTCATTTCTGATCAAGATATTTATTCCTGAATACAATTTATACTTCCCTCTTCTTATAGATTACGCCTTGTACAAGAGATGGAATCAATAAGATTTCACTAACTGGATGTGATGCACGCATATTCTGTTTAGGAGTAAGAATTGTCAAGCGACAAAATGTTCAACAGGTATTTATAATTTACTTTGGACTTGGTGATTGTAAAGTAAATGAAATTTTAGTCGTGTAAAATGAGTAATTTGCAATTCCTCAAGTTGTAGTTCTCTAGTTTGGGATCATGTGATGCATACATTGGTACCACAGGTAGAGAACTCATCCTCATTTTCAGTCTTTGTGCTTTTAATCACCAAAGTGAGTTTTCACTGCATTGTTTTTATGCTGCATACTGTATGATTATTGGGACCCTGCCAATTTTTGTTTCACAAAGTTGTTTTACGATCTGTCCTTGTCAGATACTCAACTTAATTCCTAGGGAGTGTGATGGTGAGCGGTTTGAAGATGCGGTTAGTCGTGTTTGTCGTTGTGTTGGTGGTGGAACAACGGACAATGCTGACAGTGACAGTGACCTAGAAGTTGTTGCAGATTCTTTTACTGTTAATCTACGTTGCCCTGTAAGTTATGTCTGATTTTAGCTTAAAAGTTTCTAACGAGTGTTATTTTTAGTTCAGTGTGCATCCAATTTGATTATAGCTAAATGCATTAAATACTAAAAGATTAAGAACGTATTCAGAGCTTCCCCCTGTGGTTGCTAGGCCCTCATCATTGATGATCAAACTGATGCATGTTGTGCTTCGCTATTGTTTATAATGCTGAAAATAGTTATGAGAAATGAGGAAGCTTGGTTAGGATGAAATTGGCCTACAGTGGCTCCAGTAGCAGATTATTGTTCTGTGAAGAATATAAAGCAAGTCTAAAAGGATTTTATGGCCCATGGTATAATAATTCTCAGGGTCCAGAGCTGACTATGGTATTATGGTCTTACTAGATTATCAGGAATGTATCTCAACCCTAATCTAGCTTCTGCTGGGGCCGGTAAATTTTCTGCTAATCTGTCTTTAATAAACAAAACACTATATTAATATCCTACCATTATTTTCCCATCTTCTTCATATGTTTCATCCTCATTAGATATGCTTTGTGCATTATATCCTCCGCTTATGCAAGTCTTATCATTTTCAATGTTAGTTTTGGCAAATTCTCTGTTGCCTTATGGCCTTTGTCAATATGAATTTAGTATACTAAATTTGTGATCATTGTGTGTTTCAGCATTGAAGAATTACCTCACTGTTTTCGGCATTTGGATTATTGCTCTTAGTTTTGGTTGAATGTTGTGGTTTTCTTTCGAAATTGCCATCAAATGTTTAATATAA
Source organism: Erythroxylum incrassatum (assembly GCA_026546855.1). Classification (NCBI taxonomy): domain Eukaryota; kingdom Viridiplantae; phylum Streptophyta; class Magnoliopsida; order Malpighiales; family Erythroxylaceae; genus Erythroxylum; species Erythroxylum incrassatum. The sequence goes on along the minus strand of JANVCL010000213.1, from coordinate 8,343,384 downwards.
TCGATCTTTGCATCTCAATTTCTAGATGAGTGGTTCGAGGATGAAGGTGGCAGGAAGGTTCAAACCTTGTGTTCATATGGGCTGTTTTGATCTTGAAGTTTTTGTGGAGCTAAACCAGCGTTCTAGGAAGGTAAACAATTGTTGATTTCTAATCGTTTTTCTTCCTCCATAAGCCCTTTGTCGCTGAGCCAGAAATGACCTCCATGCAGTGGCAGTGTCCCATTTGTCTCAAGAACTATTCACTGGAAAGTATAATCATTGATCCATATTTTAATCGCATAACTTCCAAGGTACTCATACTTTAGTTTATATTGGTCACAAGGATAGAGTTTGTTAATTGATTAGGTGTACTAATCAATAAAACTATTTTTATATGCTGTTTACTTGATGGCATAACAGATGCGCCATTGTAGTGAAGATATGACTGAGATTGAGGTGAAGTCTGATGGCACTTGGAGAGTAAAGACCAAAAGTGAGGCTGAGCGCAGGGATATTGGAGAACTAGCCCAGTGGCACAATTCTGACAGTACTATTCGTGTGACTAATGATGGAGAAATCAACTTGAAAACGGAGATAACTCAGATCAAGAAGGAAGGTGTTTCAGAAGGCCATCCTGGTAATGGTTTGAAACTTGGAATCAGGAAGAATTGCAATGGATTTTGGGAAGTTAGTAAACCTGATGATATGAACTCTTCCTCTTCTGGTAATAAATTTCAGAAGCTTGAAAATTGTGAACAGAAAATTATACCTATGAGTAGCAGTGCTACGGTTAGTGGTTGGGATGGTGAAGATCCAAGTGTAAATCAGGACGGTGGTGGGAACTTCGAGTTCCCAAACAATGGGAATGAACTTGATTCTTTATCTCTGAATGTAGATTCAGCATATGGATTTGCTGAACAAAATGTTTCTGCACCTGATGCAGAAGTAATTGTTCTCAGTGACTCAGATGACAACAATGATGTGCTCATTTCATCTGAAAATGTTTACAAGAATAATCGATCTGATGATGATGGGGTTGTTTTTCCAGTGCCTGCAGGATTGCCAGATCCTTACACTGAAGATCCTACTTTAAGGCCCGGGGATTTTCTCTTCAATGCTAATGATGAGTTTATGCCACTCTGGCCATTGCCTTCTGGAACTCAAGGAGGTCCAGGATTCCAGTTATTTAGTTCAGATGTCACAGACCCATTGATTGATTTGCAGCATGGTTCTGTCAATTGTCCCATTGCATCAATGAATGGCTACACGTTGGCTGCAGATAATGTTATGGGATCTACTAGTTTGTTACCAGATTCTTCTGTTATTCGACCTGAGACAGACATGGATGGTGGCTTAGTTGATAATCCTTTGGCATTTGGTGGTGAAGATCCCTCCTCACTTCAAATTTTTCTTCCAACTAGGCCTTCGGATGCATCACTACAGTCTGATTTTAGAGCTCAAGTTGATCCATCCAATGGTATCCGCACTGAGGATTGGATATCTCTTAGGCTTGGTGGTGGTGCCGCAAGCAGCCACGGTGAATCAATTCCTACAAATGGGACAAATCCAAGGGGCCAGGTGTCATCTGGAGACTCTGGCATGGAACCATTGATTGATGCTGGTTTGTTCCTATTCCTTTGGCATTACTTTTTTTCAGACCATCCTTATATGGAGTTGTCAGATACAATTGTTATTTTACTTGTGCTAGATTTCATTGCGTAAATATACTCCTCTATCTTCCAATCTTTCATGTGCTGCTTTCAGTTTTAGCACTGATTATTATTGGTTATGCAGCTTCTTTACTTCTTGGTATGAATGATGATAAATCTGAGAAGGCTAGTCGGCAACGATCTGAATCTGATAGTCCCTTTTCATTTCCTCGTCAAAAACGTTCTGTGAGGCAACGGTTCTATCTGTCTATTGACTCGGACTCTGAGTAGAGAAGGGCCATGTTTGCTAAGATTATCGTTGCTTAGTTTAGAGTATTTCTGGGAACGGAATACATTTCCTGGAGTGAGTTGGTGACTGAAGTCCAAGTCATTGGTTAGAAATTGAACAAATTAACATGTGCTCACAGCAAGAATGGTGGTCGTGGTGTGATGCATAAGAAAAAAAGGGTTACCAGCATTACTTAACTCCTAAAACAATGTGATGGCACCTGCAAAATATTTTGTTGCAGTTGATGAGCCAAGGCCTTGTATACACTGGTCAATATTGTGCAGCATAACCAAGTGTCTGCTGCTGTTTGTTTTATGAGGGAGTACATCTCCCATCCCAATTACACCAGTGCCTGCTACGATTGTACAGTTGATAGTCGTTGAATCTGAAGACTCTATTGAATCCCTCGGTTTAAAGCCTGTAGATGTAGTCTGGAAGCTACCAATTGGCAGAGCAAAGTTGCCTCCATTTTGTCTCTCATTTGAGGAAGAGAACGAATTGCTTGTACATATCACTGAGGTTCAGCTATTTATAGAAAAATAAAATTTGCCAAACGTAATTTTGTCCAGTATAAACATGGTGACATTTTCTTCTATTTCATTGCGAGACTCCAGATATGAACTTGTTACGTTTATAATGTTTGCTGTAGATGGTCTGTTCGCTTCGATGGGAGGGTCAGCTTTACTACTTTGTAGACTCACTTGTAGGTGCTTCAACATTAGATGGACGGTGAAATTAAGGCAGAGATGATGGGGATGGCGATTGGTTTATTCGCGTTCCCAATTTCGAAATATTTCCGCTGCTTTGTTAAACATCGATTTTGTGCATAAAAAAGAACGAATTATCAGATCAAATATGAGATGCCAAGCTGTCGAGCTATGATTCTGCTTAGCTAATCTTTTTTTTCTTTCTTTGTTCCGTGGATATTGACAAGTGATTGCTATCGCACATCTTCATTCTGGTTCTCTCTATGATTTGCGTAATAAGCCTTAAGTATCGGTTACTACTGATAATCAGTGGCCTTTATTTGCATGAAGCATATACCTAAAGCTGAAGACCTGCTGCGGCGTGAAAATTGTATTAAGAAAAAAACAAAAAGAACGTAGAAGAGGGGAAAAAAAGAATCCTTAAGAATGGGAAAAACTCGAAAATTGTCACATGGATAGTATATTGATCGCAATCTGTAAGAAACTGAACATGAAAAAGTGCCCAGTGAGACCAGTAAAAATAAGCCTTCGTGCTATCATCATAACCAAATCACTGCAAACATTGGAGTTGAAGAAAGAGCGATCGCAGAAAAGTGTTCACAGATATCCAACGGAATACACTGACAGGACACTGGTACAGCCTGCTAAATTTTGCAACTACGCGTGACTATGATGGCCTCAAACTCTCGCAACCTGGGCAGTTGTGCAAGCTTTCATGGATATAAATATCACAATCAAGGCAGAAAGTATGCTTACATTTTGGACAAGCAACACAAAGGCCGGGCTTAATGCCTGTGACAAAAACCGCAGCATTTATGAAAGACATGAAACTAATTAAAACAGAACATAATTTTGAGAATAAATATTGATATTTCGTTGTTGTTGGGGGACTATCAACACCTAGCCTCTTACATCACGAGCCTTTGGCTCCTTGTTTATGGGGAAAAAACATTGTTATTTTTCTTAAAGAAATGAAGCTATTTTATTTTAATGATGAAAACAGGATAAACAACACAGGGAAAGGCCAATTGCATAAGAAATATTGGACTATGAGCTTTCAATACCTGTTCAATTTAACAGAGGTTTGTGGGTTATTTGAGCAGCTTCATTTAGCAATTTTAACCTCATTTAATCATCTAGTGTAACATGAACTATTCACCAAGAAACCTTTGCATGCAGTGTCACAGTAACATATTCTGCTTACCAGTGATAAGAAGGCTCTGTTGGCAACCAAAGCATGTCCTGTGTGATCTATGGTGTGGTTCACTTTGACGTGATGGAGGCAAATCATCAAATGGAGCTATTGGAAAGAGATGATGATATGACCTTGCCAAATGGGGTGAAGAAACTAGTGTTAGCCCACAGATATGACATTCAGTAGGAAGCTCACAAGCACGTGCTTTGCATCTGGGACAAATGTAGCCCTCACCAACTTTAGCTTCTTTATGACAAGAACAGATCGAGATGGAACCCTCTGCTGCTCTTTGTGGGAAACCCATCTTTATCAGGTTAGCAATTGCAAATTCAGCTATTGCTGGAGGTGGCGGTGCATGCTCTAGAATCAACTCTTTGAAGTGGCCCTCCAAAAGAAGGAAGAAATCAAATCAATTTTTGGATAATCTCGGTCTAATTAAGGAAGATTTGAAAAACGTAGTGGTAGAATCATTAAGGTGTATTTTCACACTTCTATTTCCATCATTTTTTACTCAAATTCTGAATGAGTCTGGATCATTTACCTAAGAATAGGCGGCTACCCCCTCTAATTATTCAATTTTTAATTCAGTTATTTCATGACATACAACAACATAGTTTATCATCTGATATTTGAGAACATAAGTTTATATACAAGGCTGGCAAGCTAATAGAACTCACCTCATCCAGTGCAACTGAGTATGAACCCCCAGTTTCCTGGCAGAGATGTTTGCAAATGAATAGCTCAGCTGCAAGGCCAATTACTGAACACCTTAACTTCGATTTCTTGCACTTCTGGATGGTCTCCATAATATCTCCTGGATCACAGGTACTAAGAGAGGAATACAGGATCAATACTTCACGATGACCATATGAAGGAATTGGATCAAGATACCCGTGAACAAACTCTAAGGCATTTTGTAATGAGGAATCTCCTGAGCATCCCAATTTGCCCATTAATGTCTTAATATGGGCCTCAGGACTCCCACCAAGTTCTGTTAAGCAATGGGCAACTCCATCTTTAATAGTCACTAGAGCCATCTGACTAAGTGGGTTCTGATCAAAAAATTCCCTAATGAAAGCTTCCACGTGTTTGGCAATCATTGCCATTCGGCTTGGTCGAAAATCCATCACTCCAGCTGCCTACATAATTCATAAAAATCATAAAAAGTTGATAATGCCTAATTTTGGAAAAAATCGAAAGCCCCAGAAATTTTGATTGCCCTTATCCAATGTAGAATAACTTTGCTGACAGGACCAACGTATGTTTTTCTAGCTTCAAGTTTAAGGGTGCTGTTATTCAAGTGTCATGCTGAGTTGTTCAGCCTGACAGAATCAAACAGGTCCAGTTTTTCCAATGAAAACTATAGACATGCTACTAAAATTGAAAGCGAGAAATGTGAACCAAACACATTCAGTAATTGGAGTCATAAATCTCAAACCATCGCTTGGACAATGTAGTTCCATCCCTACACACGAGGCTGGAAATCATTTTCAATAAAACTATATGCAGTGATCAACAAGACTCCATTAAGTCAAGAAACTGGACATACCCTGGAGAGGTCAACAACAACATAGAGAAACCGAATGAGGCCCTTCTGAATTCGAGCAGCATTGCCAGCAGTTGAAAGCGAACGAAGGCGGCGACGATACTGAGCATGGTAAATAGCCTTGTTATCAATTGGGCGAAGCAGGCCCGACTCATCCTCTTGCAAGGACTCCCATGATCTCTCATCAGTGTAAGTTCTCTCCCATGCATCCATCCCATCCTCATCCAGATCATCCTCATCCTCCTCCTCTGCTTCTCCATTTAATCGCTTCTTCCCGCCATTGTGCATCTTTTCCCAACCACACTACTCTTCCCAATTCAATTCAATGGCTCCCAAACCTAGAACCGAATATTGCACAACGATCTGTTTCAGTTCAGACACTAAAGAATTCCTAATTTGAAAAAATAGTAGTTCACTAGCTGATAATGGCATTAAGTGAAGAATATATACAGGAATTTACGATTTTGTTCGATAACCCTAAAACTAACACTTATTCTCCTCCATTCATAATTAAATGCTCACCTCGCTGAATACAAAAGAAAGCAAAAAGGAAGAGAGAAAGAACATAAAATTATCCTACTGAATAAACTGGCGGTCGGAACTTCGCCGGTGGAAGTCTAGAGAGAAGCAAATGTATGTATGATTGGAGCTTGGAGGGAGTCTGTGTTATGCTATCAAAAGAAAGGAGGTCAGTCACGGACTTAAAACAAAATACTAATTTTATTTAATATATTCCTAAGCTTTGCCAATTTGCTTTATACATATTCGGTTTTCTCCTTGGACTCACTTTCCTTCCCAATCCCAATGATCAACTGGGCTACCCGCGCGGGCATATTCGGTTTTCTCCTGTACTTACGTGGATAGGGATATGCTTAAATTCACTGCATTTTCTGTCTAACGCTGAATCTTTTGGGTGATACTGTAGTTGACTGCTTTCTTATGAAGCTTATCACCGGAGAGCATGTAGGAGCCCTTGCAATGAGTGAACCCAATGGTAACCCGTATTATCTTTAGAGGTTTTATTTTGCTTTCATAAAAATGGATGTCAGTGAGGAATTTACCACTTAACATTCTGTTCAATATCATTGCATCTTTCAGCTGGGTCCGACCTTGTTAGCATCAAGTGCAAAGCAGATCGTGTAGAAGGAGGGTATGTTCTATATGGGAACAAGATGTGGTGCACGAATGGTCCAGTTGCTCAAACATTGGTAATTGTTTGCTAAACCTCTCTGTCCTGCCTTTCAACAGAATAGCTAGGCATGCTTTTCAATCCTTCTCTGGACCAGTTTATTTAATCTATGTTAAGTGGATGAGACTCCGGTGTATAACCTGCCAATAGAAATTCTGTATAAAGACATACATCCTTGACCTTATGTACCGAAGTAATGTGGTGAGTCTCATAAACGGAAATAGAGTAAATGAAGAAATATTTACATACACATATAAACTAATATTGATATCACGGTGTCACCTCAGGACATACATTTTTCTGTAAGGGAATTGTGTTCGTTTATTCCTTCTTATGTTGCAATATGCTGTATGAAAATTTGCTTCTGAAGTTCCTGATTACAGCACATCTAGTATGCTGTTAATGTACTTCGCATTATTAGAATAACTGAAAACAGTTGTACCGACTGATCTTTTTTGTTTTATTTACCACGTTTTCATTATGAAAGTTATTTTTCATGTGCTGAAATTGACACAGAAATTGCACAGGTTGTTTATGCGAAAACAGACGTGAAAGTTGGTTCGAAAGGGATCACAGCATTTATCATTGAGAAGGGAATGCCAGGGTCCTTAGAAACCAAACAATTCATTTTCTAAATCTTGTGCGCTATAAAATCTGAAGCCATGTACTTTTCCTTGGTGACAACTCCATGCATGGATTAACAAACCTTCCATTCACTTTTCAATATAATCCTAATCGGATGCCTAAGTTTTAGAAACTAGCAAATAAAGTTAGAGTTTGATGATGAAAAAAAAAATGATGATCAGAATGGGAAGGATAAATTTTGAAATCTTTAAAATTGACTTACCAAAACCTCGTGTTTGTGGCCACAGGTTTAGTACTGCTCAGAAACTAGACAAACTTGGGATGCGAGGAAGTGATACGTAAATCACCAATAGATTCCATACTCATACTGGAGTCAATCCTGTTATGTCTCCATACTTATGTTTTTTTTCGCCCCTACTAAAATGGGTGCTGTCTGGCAGATGTGAGCTTGTATTTGAAAATTGCTTTGTCCCAGAAGAAAATGTGCTTGGCAAAGAAGGAAAAGGTTTTCCAACACATATGAACTTATACTTTGTTGTTGTAGGATAAATGGTGCTGAATGCCTAGTAATTGTGTTTCCACCGACTGCACACTGATGAGAACAATTTTGATCGAAGACAGATTGAGGCAATGGCCGTGGATTGTCTCCGTAAAGAAAGAAATTCAGCAGAGGTAGAGAGAGAGAGGTTCAGCAGAGGAAGATAATAATTTGCGCATCTTTATTCAATTCCAAGACAAATATTTATAGTCACTTGCAATAAAAGATAATGATCAAATCCTAACTACTGACCCACTTAGCCACAAAAACGGGAATAGAATTCTAGTAACATGGCAACTCTTATTGACCTAGTCCTAAGAAAATTCAACCAACACATCCAAAAACAGAGCCCGCCTCTCACGTTCCGGAAACCTCGATAAAATTCACGTCAATTCCTCCCCCCTTTAATTCCCTTATCCTCAAGGGAAAAAGAAGGATAACTTCGCGCCATTCGTCCTGCATCTTCCCACGTGGCATCTTCTTCTGGGGCACCTTGCCACTTGATCAAGACTTGCTGTTTAGGCCGGTATCGACCCTTCTGAATTGTCCGTTCCTGTAACATGCGTTCGAGTTGTGACAACACAGTATAGTTCTCCGAAACCGGTGGTAAGGCAGTCAACTTTACTGGCACTGTACCTAAACTTTTCTTCAACTGACTTACATGAAAAACATTGTGTATGCGGGATCCCAACGGCAACTCTAAACGATAGGCCACCTTCCCTATTTTCTCAATGACTTTATATGGGCCATAGAACCTTGGGGACAATTTGAGAGAGGACCGAAAAGCAACAAAAGTTTGTTTATAAGGCTACAATCGGAGATAAACCAAATCCCCTACCTCAAATTCCAGATCACGCCTATGTTAGTCAGTCATGGTTTTCATACGATTTTGGGCTTGTTGGAGGGCGTTCTTGAGGTCTTTGAGAATAGTGTCCCAATCCCGCAAGTAGTTATCCACCGCAGCTACTCTAGAGGTGCCAGGAACATACCTCAATAAATTAGGAGGTGGTATACCATAAACAACTTCAAATGGCGTGACTCGGGTTGCGAAGTGATAAGAGGTATTGTAACTGTACTCTGCCCAAGGAAGCCATTCACGCCACTTCTTTGGTTGGTCCGAGGTGAAGCATCTCAAATATTGCTCTAAGACCCGATTGACTACCTTCGTTTGGCCGTCCGTTTGTAGATGATAACTGGAGCTCATATTGAGACGGGTTCCCTGCAACTTGAACAAAACTTTCCAGAAATTACTCATGAAAATGAGATCACGATCACTTACAATACTAGTTGGGATGCCATGCAATCTTACGACATTAGTAACAAATATCGTTGCCACCATCATTGAAATAAACGGATGCCCCAACGGAATGAAATGTGCATACTCGGATAATCGGTCTACGACAACCATAATAACCTGACTTCCCACAGAATTGGGCAAGCCCTCTATAAAATCCATGGAGATATCACTCCATATACGATCAGGAATGGGAAGTGGCTGCAATAGCCCGGCAGGGGCCATGTGATATGTTTTGCAACGTTGACAAACATCGCATCGCTTAATGTAGTCCTGTATATTATGGCGCATTCCCAACCAAGCAAAGTTTGCCCGCACTCTAGATAGAGTTTTTGCAAATCCAAAATGGCCGCCCGTGGGAGTTTCATGAAGCTCGGCCAATATAAGAGGGATAATGGAAGAAGAGGGATTAAGAATTACCTTCTCGTTCAAGAACCATACTCCATCCTTTTGTAAAGCCTGCGGGTTAGTTCCCAAAGTGATGTAGAATGCGCCCTGTGCACACTCCCGTTGTAGTTGTCGCCACCAATCGGCCTGTGGACGTGAGACCGCAATGAACATGACCTCCACCTTTC
>JANVCL010000213.1:8316581-8331057 GCA_026546855.1 Erythroxylum incrassatum | reverse complement strand
AGACAAATATTTATAGTCACTTGCAATAAAAGATAATGATCAAATCCTAACTACTGACCCACTTAGCCACAAAAACGAGAATAGAATTCTAGTAACATGACAACTCTTATTGACCTAGTCCTAAGAAAATTCAACCAACACATCCAAAAACAGAGCCTGCCTCTCACGTTCCGGAAACCTCGATAAAATTCACATCACACACATACGGCCTGATGTCTGAACTTTATATTGTAGGAAATACTTTGGCAGATTGTAACAATACATAGGACTATTCTTATAACGTAAAAATCAGAAAGGTAAAGTAATATGGTAATTATGAAGTACATCCATCTTAGTTGGCAGAACAACCCAATCACCTGTTTCACATAAGGGAGTTTCACAGTTTTCTAACTTGTCAATCTGGGGTAGTTTGGTCCTCAAAACAGTGAATTAGTTGCTTAAGTTACCTCTTCTGTGTAGGTTACTATCACTTTCGTGCAATGACATTATAGTAAAATTCAAATTCACTGTTGAATCTATAAAGCTTATAATTAGTGTTTGTTTATGATTAATATTGGTTTCGTTGAGTGTTCTGTAGTTACTATAGAGGAGTAGTAGTTACTGTAGAGGAGTAGTTAGTTTGTTAGCTCGTTAACTAATTTTTCTTTGTATAGTTTGAATGAACTATATTTAAGCTCAAATTGAGCTTAATCAAGTTGACGGAAAATATAGAGTGAGAAAACATTTTTCTCTCACTAAACAACTCTCTGTTATATTGTTCATATGGTATCAGAGCCTAATAACCGTCTCGAAACTTAGATCTGAGACTTCAAAACCTTGATTGGAGAGTAGTTTTCAAGAACTGCAGCTTCAAGATGACAACGATTCCGAAGAAAGATTCTGAAAATCCAGGCACTAGTCTCACAACTACACCCCTGAACGGATTCAACTACAGAACATGAAGCACTTTTATGAAGAAAGCTCTTGCAGCTAAGCACAAACTTGGCTATATTATTGGTAAGATTCAGACTCCAGCTGAGGATGCAACAGATTACGAGGAGATTATGAGTGTTAATGCCATGGTGGAATCTTGGATTTTGAACTCGTTCACAAAGATTATGTATCCCCTGCTAAGGACCTATGGGATAAACTCGCAAATCGCTTTGGTGATTCTATAGGACCTCAAGAATATCAAATTAGACGAGAGATTAGAAGCATTTCACAAGGTAACTCCAGCTTTTCAATGTATTTCACAAAATTATGCAAACTGTGGGACGAACTGCAGTGTATCATACCTGTTCCTCAATGTATATGTAGTTGTTGTACCTGTGATGTTTTTGGCAAGATCATGAAACTTAATGACAATGCGAAAATCATCCAGTTTTTAATGAGACTAAATGAATCTTATAGCCATGTCAAGAACCAGATTCTCATGATGGATTCTTATCCTAACATCGACAAAGTATATTCAATGCTGATGAATGTTGAGAGGCAAAAGCAGGTTTCAGATTCTTTTGGTGAGCCAACAGAAGGGAATGCACTTATGGTTGGTTCAGGAGCAGCAAAGACTGCTAATTCAGGGAAGTGAATGGCAAGACAAAATAATGGAAAGCAGATAAAGAGGATAAGAAGTGTTCATTTTGCAAAATGGATGGACACACTAAGGATACCTGTTTTAAGCTACATGGCTATCCCGAGTGGTATATTGATCTTAAAAACCAACAAAAGAAAACTGGTGGTAAAACAGGCAAGGTAAACTTGGCAGAAACACCTTTGGATGACAGTGAAGAGGATACTGGAGGATTAAACATGAGGGAAATTATTCAAATGAGGGTCAACTCTCTCACCCTTGAGAAGATAACAAGAAGGATACCACAACTATTTCGTATCCATCGCTCATACAGTCAGGTCTCGTGGATTAAGGTCTGAGTACCATGTCTGTGTAAGAATAGGAACGTACACCTATACAAGCAAAGGTTCTTGAGGTATAAGAATCAATGCAATTACGTTGATCCACTAGAGAGAGATGCCCTGCTATCTCATCTGATTATATAGTTTATTTAGGTGAACAAGACTATAATATAGGACATGTTATGAATCCAAATACTTTTAAAAAACCTATTTTCGGACCCCATGTAGACTTGTGATAGGAAGCATTGAAGGATGAGATGCAATCCATGAAGCACAACAAGGTATGGAAGTTGGTTGATTTGCCTCAACATTGCAGGCCCGTCAGTTGTAAATGGCTATTTAAGATCAAGAAAGACACTTAGGGTAAAGTTGAGCGGTTTAAGGCTCAATTGGTTACCAGAGGGTTCACTCAGAGAAAAAGAGTTGACTTTAATGTTACCTTCTCACCCATAGCTCGAACGAAGCATTTAGAATGATTATGACAATAATAACTCATTATAACATGGAGCTACATCATATGGACGTTAAAACTGTTTTTTGAATAGTGACCTTTATAAAGAGGCCTATATGGAGCAACCTAAAGGATTTCAAGATCAAAGAGCGATTGATAAAGTGTGTAAGTTTATGAAATCAATATACGGTTTAAAATAGACTTCCAGGTAGTGATGTCTGAAGTTTGATGAGGTTCTGACCTATTTCGATTTTAGGGAAAATAATGTTGAAAGATTCTTGTACTACAAGGTTAGAGGGAGTAAAGTCATCTTCTTACTATTGTATGTCGATGATATATTGCTTACGTCAAATGACTTGACCATGTTACATGAAATTAAACAACTTTTGGCTAAACATTTTGACAGGGAGGACCTTAGTGAAACATTTTTTGTCCTAGGGATATAGATTCACCGAGACAAATCTCAATACTCAGTAGACCTTTTGCAAAGTGCATACATTGAGTGAGTGTTATAAAGGTTTAATACAGTTGACTGTAAATATGTCGTAGTGCCTATCTCTCATGATGAGAGTTTATATTTGGCACAATCTCAAAAGAATGAAGTTGAGAGAGAGGCTATGAGGAATGTTCCGTATTCTAGTGCGGTTGGTAACCTAAAGTATGCCTAGGTATGCACTAGGTCAGACATTGCATTTGTTGTTAGACTGCTAGGTTGATATCTAGTTAACCTAGGAACAGACCACTAGAATGTAGTTAAAAAAGTGTTGAGATATTGAATGGGCACCAAGGATTATATGTTGACAGACAGAAGGGTCAACAATCTAAGCCTCATCGGGTATACAGATTCTGGTTTTGTTATGTGTTCGGATGATCGAAATTTCACTTTAGGTTACATTTTTATGTTAGCATATGGTGCAATATTGCGAAAGAGTGTCAAGCAGACATGGGTAACTTCCTCGACCATGCATGCAGAGTTTGTAGTATGCTATAGGGCTGCTTCACAGGCGGTTTGACTCAAAAACTTAATTTCAGAGTTGTCTGTGATAAATTCAGTGGCTAAACTCATTTGATTATATTGTGATAATCTTGTTGCTGTGTTGTTTAGTAACAACAATAAGAATATCACAAGATCTAAGCATTTGGAGGTCAAGTACTTGACTATCAAGGAGTTGATATAGAAAGGTGACGTTGAAGTGGAGCATATGAGGATTGAGGAGATGTTAGCCAATCCTTTAACTAAAGCACTTCACCCACTTATGTTCGAAAGACATGAATCCAATATGTGTGTGTTAAAGTCCTTAGACAGTGTTAGTTAGGGATCGATATATTTGGTCTTTGTATGTTTATACATTTTGATGCATTATGACATAATTGTTTATTAATATAGCTTATCATCTTTTATCCTCAGTAATACATGTTATTGTACAAAGTCATAATACATGTGGAAGTCTTAAGATCTGTGTCGATCTTAAGCATTTTAAAGGTCATTGGACATACATACATATTGACCTTGAACCTAAGTCATTGGGGCACATACAGTTTGATACGAGTATCTATGAATTTTAAATGAAATAGGGGGATATAAGTTTTTAATTCCATAAAGGTTTTTTAATGCAATTTAGCATTCAGTTAGAGAACATAAAAATTTTCTCTAATGCAGTTTAACATTCGGTGAGAGAAAACAAGATTTCTATGATGCAGTTTAGCATAAGATTTAGAGAAATTGAGATCTATAAATGAAAGAAGATATATATAAGATCATACAAGTATTAACCAATTTGTCACACTCTATTTTCTCATTCATGCTAGTAAGGTATTAGCTATGTGCGATTATATTGGACCTATGTCACATATGACATATGTGTTTGATATCTTTCGTTATCGAAAGCTTTGCAGGATGAAATGTTGGAATTTCGTTATTTTTAATCAAATATTTTTAATTTTTAAACTTGGTACCAATATAGTAGCATGACTTCATCGAATTTTTAAATTGGTTTTAAACTTGAGTCAATATCGTAATTGATTATTGTCCAAGAGGGAGAATCTTAGATATTTTTCATAAAGTTTGACAATAATTAATTGCATTTTACCAATTTTCAATAACTTATCTCTAAGTTACGTAATTTGATCTTAATAAAGATAATAAAGTGACCCAATAAATGATATAAGTCAATAGGCCAAAGTCTAAGAAGAAAATAGACCCCGGTCAGTGTGGATCAGACCATATCAGGCCTGTGATGGGAAACCCGATATAAAAGCTATATAAAGAGGTAAAAGTCTCCTGCAGTTGCTTATGTAATTCATAAGTATCAGGATTCTTTGACCCGTTAGGAGAGCTTACATTTTGAGAAAACTATAGAAAGACGTTGATCATGTGCCGATAAGAGAGTTTTATGAAGGTTCTGATGGATTCGAGCTCGTTATAACTTAGGAAACATCCTCCAAACTTGTGATCGATCGAAAAGGTATTTCTGCATTTATTTTGTTATTTACCTTTCACATTCGAATCGGGACACGTAACTAAGGCTCATGTTACATGTTACATGTTTGTGATTGGTTGTTGGGCGCCTGAGTGATATAAACAATCTCTAAAACATAATCAATTTTGATCTTTTCAAACATTTGAATCAATTTTTTGAAATTTACTAAGGTAGATCTGCTAAAGCCTTTTTCAAGAGTTGGGTTTTTCATTATTGTTTATAATTTGTGTGTTTTGTTGGGCGAGTTTTGGAAACTCCTTTTTTCTTTACTGCTTGGTTGGGAATTGTGACTTTAATAGGAGCAAAAGGCTAAGCGACTATTTAGTTACACTTTTGTTTTTTTATTGTAGTTTTTAGTTTTTATTTTCTATTTTTGGTATATGTTTTTTAATTAAACAAATAAAAACATTTTTGGTTGAGATTTGTAATATAAGAATTGAAAACAAAATTTTGTTTAGTTGAATTTTGGAATAAAAAACTAAAAATAAAAATATATTTGCTTTTATCTTTCTCTATCTGAATTTATCTATTTACTATCAACGGGGTGAGAAAGACAAGAGACTTTTTGTTATCATCCACCAGAGATCACAATATAAAAGGTGCAACAACAAAGTTGTGAGCCAATCGTGAAGAACTAATGCATTTTTCTTTCTTTTTTAGAAATTACGACTGATATACTTTGACATTACAACATCTTTACAGGGTTTTTGTTTACCATATATTTTCAAGGACAATAAGCGACTCTCTAGTGAAAGAAAATAAAGAAGACGAATTAAAGAATTAAAGAATTAGTTTTTTGCTATTTTCTTTCATGCAGCTCAAACTTGTAGTTGGTAACTATGCTGGCACCATCCCAACCCTCTCAACAACCCTTCAAACATCCCATAATAGAAAGAGATGGATATACAAAGGAATACAACATATGGAGAAACTACACGTATGAATCGATTTGAAAAGATCAAAACTTGGAATTCAATTATGGGGATAGACGAGCAAAGAATTGCCAGCCAATGTAAACTGCCAGTTATAAAAAAGAGGTACAAACGCCTTAAAATAGAGAAAATCCCTCCATACGAAGGAGAACAAAACTCGTTGAGTTGAGATGAGATTTATAAATGAGAGAATTGGACTTTATAAGGAAGAAAAAATTGGTAACGAAGATCGATCCAAAGAGAATTAGACATATCACACACAAGAATTAGAAGTTCTTGTGTGTGAGGTGAGATGAAGATGATTAGAAGAATTTTATCGTTGACTTCTAGATGAAGAGAAAGCTTTGAATGTAAATAACAACAATAATTTAAAAGCAAATGAATAGGTACGATAACAAAGAGGAAAAGAGTACATTTGGAGAAATCGCAGAAGAGAAGAAGCTGAAGACCCAGGAGACATTGAAAATTGTTGAAGTCGGTGCAGAGAAACCGTTGATGATTTTGTGAAACAAAAAAACCTGTTTAAAAAATATACGAAAACTCTTTTTTACGTTTTCATAAAATGGTTGTTGTTTTCTTATTTTAAAAACGAAAAATGAAAAAAAAATTCAACCAAACACGTTTTCAGGGTTTGTTCATTTTTTTTACAAAAACAATAACAACAAAAACAAATAAAAAAATGAAATCAAACAGCCCCTAAGCTTTTGTTTTTCTGATATTTTCTTTTAGTTTTCATTTTCTCAAAGTGAAGGAAGAAGTTCGATTGGTTTTTTTTGCCAGTTTGAGTTGTTATTTCAACTGCCGTCTATTCATTGAAATTATCACCAATTTAGGTCTTACCATATTGATTTTTAGTCCTGTTCCATATGTTTATTCGTCTAGCTTTTAAAAAACCTTGTGCTTTGCTTTGCTTTTTTTTTTTTTTGCAAAATTGGAGTGAACCTCACAAAGGAGGAATTTTTGGTGAACGGTACTAACTTTGACGAGCATATATAGAGCCAATGTGTGGTATCTTAAACATATCATATTGGTTTGGTTATTTCACTTCTTTGATTAATTAGTATCTTATAAAATTTTTCTCTATTGGACGCACTTGTGATTGGTTTCAAATTGTGTATGTTTGTGGTTGATTCATTGTTCTCTAGTTTTTAGGATTCAATTTTTAGTCTCTATTGAATCATTGGAAGTTTTGGGTTCTTTTTTATTTATAATTTTCAATATTTTATTGATTTTTTAACTGTCAATATTGTGCTTTTAGCATTTTGTAGAAATTAACTTTCTATTTATTTATACAAATTACTCTTTGTCATTGTCCTTTAGTCGGTGGCAAAGTAAGGTAAGAGGTAGCTATTAGTGATGCAGATGTTAAACCATATAAATTTGATTTGTTTGTGGTTGATTGTACTTGTGATTTCCATATCTGTTTATTACAACGCCCGTTTTGAGATTTAATATCAATCCTTGTTTTCTTTCTCGAGTTATCTTACATTCATTTAGGGGCCTATTGGGGTTGTCTTTTATAACTTATGTTAGACATCAAGGTAGGAGTAGTGACTTTGATTTTTGATGGTAGAGTGTGCTAATATTAAATGCATCAATAAACACATTTAACAACCAAGATCCATTCTATTTAAAGCATCACAAGATTGAAGAACACATACCTCCAACACTTGGCATTTGGGTTTGCACCATTTCCATGCTTCAACAAAACCTGTCAAAAGAGAAAAACAACACAAACCTTTGCTAGAGAGAGCTTATGGTAGAAGACCCTTTCTTGCTATATCTCCAATACACACAATGTATTCCCCTATGAAAAAAACCACACCCTTATGTCATATATATGACATGTTCTACCCTAAGGGGTAAAAAATGGGCTAATTGTCTCATTATTAATTGGATGATATGGACTATAGTTTAATGGGCCAACATATAGTAATTAGGGTACTACCATGTGTCTCAAATGCAATTAGCAAATTAACCATCCCATTATGGTTATTAAAAATACATTAGGCAATTCAACTTGTGGTTAAGCATATGGAATTAAGTTGTGATTATATTAGTCCACTAACATGTATTATTTCTAACATGTTTTACATGTTGTTATTCTATTACTAAAACTATAAATAGAACCAGCTTCCAGATATGTCAGTTTTGAACCTAGGTTATGTTTATTGACTAAAATGGACAAATAAAATAAAGATTGCCCGTTGATGTTCAAATTACTAACGAATATTATACTTTCAATTATTATCTTTTATTTGTAAAAAATATCAAATAAATAAAATTACTAAAACAATACGACGATAATAAAACCGGAAAGCAAAGAGATGACGTTTATGCGCTACCCGAAAAATTGCTAAGGAGTTTCTTTTTTTAGCAATTTTGAATGGTTGTCTTTAAAGTTGCAATGGATATTTCCTTGACTTCTATTTCAACACCGAAGCTTCATGATGTGAGGTGTTGAATTAGTTGGATTGCGCCGCTATCTAATTGGGGTGAAATTGAATTGTGACGGTAGTTCTATTATTAATTTTGGGCTGATTAGCGGTACAGAATTGTTACGTGATTCATTAAGTCGTTGGTTAAGGGGATATTCATTTTGAATTGGTGTTTTAACTATCTTGGTAGGAGAATTATGGTTCATTCGAGATGGTTTGCTTTTTGCGTGGGATCACAGTTTTCGGCAAGTCGTTGTAGAATCTGATAGTATGGAGGCAGTGTAGATAGTGACGTGATGTTATCTCTTTGCATCCCCTATTTGTTTTGGTTATGGATTTTCAAACTTCTACTTGTTAAGAATTAGAGTTGCTCTATTAAACATATGCTTCATGAAGATAATTTTGCAGCAGATTATCTAGCTAAATTGAATCATGGCATTGTTTTAAATATTCAAGTTTAGAATGATATTCTTAAAATCCTCTCCTTAATTATATGGGCTGATACGTATAATATTTCTTTTATGTGGTAGTTTTAATTTTGTCTGAGTTGTAAGTTGTAACTAAAAAAAAAGATGACGTTTGGTTGGAAGCAGCTACCAATCGTGGCCAAGCATTCGTGACTGACCATGGAGAGGACTACCAATCGTGGCAAAGCATTCGTGACTGACGATAGAGAGGATAAGCGACATTATGTTTAAGCGATGGTTAGCAACGGTGAGTAGCATGAAGGTTGAGCATTTATGATGTCATTGATTCTACTGGTCAGTGGTGCATAGGTTACCTGTCACTGTCGCTTCCTCCGATGGAATTTAAAAGCCGCTTCAATCCATCGAGTTCAGTGTCGTATATGGTTGCCTCCATTTCTTTTGCTTTTGTCACCGTCATTCCATCGAGTTCACTGTCGTATATGGTTGCCTCCATTTCTTTTGCTTTTGTCACCGTCATTCTCTATTGTTGCTTCCGTCGAAATACACCGTCACCTAAAGAGGCGGGTCAGGTCTGAGTTGATCGGGCCTTAAGTTAGACTCAGGCTTGAGTTGTTCAAACCTAACCCAATTTGAGACTTGATTTTTATATACAAAACTATGACGTTTTATTGAAAATGACATTAATTAGATATTTTTAATTTAAAAAAAATCAGGCTAAGTCAAGAAGGCCTGCTACTCCTACTCCTACTCTTTGATGGCTTAAAGGTTGAAAAAGATCTTTTGAATGTCTTTGGGTTGTCTAAGGAATATATATATATATATAAGTTATATATATATATAACTTATAGGAACTCATTGCTCTTTCTTTCTATATATATTACATATTAAATATGTTTAATTAAATTTAGAAATAAATAATGCCTATGAATTTAATGATACTTAGAAATAAGTTTTTAAGCAAATTATAAAATTTAAATATTAATTAATTCAATTTTGATTAGAAATAAGTTTCTAATTAAATTTAAATTATTAAGTTCATAAGTTAAATAAAAATTAATAATAATTTTCTAATTGAATTGACATTATTAATGTAATGAGAATTAGAAATAAAGTTTTAAATTTAAATTTAAATTTGATTGGTTCCATAACAATTAGAAATATGTTTCTAATTAAAATGAAATAATCATGATTTAAATGTGATTTATTTATATAGCATTGAAATCGTGATTGTGTGTAAATTATAATAATTATAGTTTCATTATGAGCATTAGCTCATTTATTCATTTTATGATTTTTGAGTTTTGTAGACAACTTCTAGTACAACATGAGGTTGTTTGACTTTTGTAGAAGCTAAAGTGAAGTACACAATTTACTCTTAACTTTGCCGCAACCAAAAAGTGAATTGCTAAACATACTCCAGAATTTAGAATGACCAACTTTGAAATCATATAAATAGTTATTGATAAACTTTATGAGAGAAGTTCAAAGAAAAGAATTGATTTAAGTTTTATATCTTATCAGCCTTTCAACTAAAATTAGTATAATAATAGCATATCGAGCTTTTAGGACTTCATCACATGAATTTATCAACTTCATTCCATATAGGGTTCATTATTATTTATTGAACTAAGTTGTAATGAACTAAATAAATTATGTTCATTAATGTATGTGAGTTTGATATTATTCATTTTTTTCAGAATATATATGAATGTTTATGTTTGAAAAAATCTAATTGAGTATGATAATTGTTATAAGAGTGATGATCAAGAATATACGTACTCTTTCAATTTCACAGACAATTAAAATCCAATTATTTAATACATATGTGGATGAAATGACAATAACGTGCAAGCATATTATTTCTTTCGATGGAAACTTTGTGTTTCCATTATGGCTATTGCATAAAAGAATATTGTTTCTAAACTTAAAAAGCGTGAGAAATTAAACGACGATAATTATGAGATTTGGAACATGGAAATCCAATATCTACTGGAAGAACAAGAGACTTTTGAACCATTAAAAATAATTATAGATGTTTTTGAGAAACGCAATATGACCCAACAAAAGAGGGATTGTGATACTTATAAAATATGGAAGAAAAAGAACTTATTAACTTGCATTACATTACTGAATAGTAGGGATAATGATATCATGCGTGTGTTTTGCAAATATGAAACTTTTAAGGACACGTGGTCCACTTTAGTTGCATATTTTAGAGGCACTTTAGTAACTAAAGTGAGATCACTCACTATTAAGTTTAATACACAATACAAAAGCATTTGAGGCATATATCAAACATGATCGCTGAGTTGTGTGATGTTGGTGATGAACTATTAGATGAGCAACAAGTATAAGTTATCTGTTCATGACCTTAGAGATGAGAGCATATGAAGATGCATCTAACTTACAATAAGAGTATCAAGATAATGGAAGATACTACGAGGCATCTTATACTAAAAGAAGAACATTTTGAAGCCTTTAAAATGTTCTACGAGGTATATATGTTATTGGTTCTCGCTCACTTAGAGTTACGAACAAGAAATGTAAGCATCATTGTGGATTCAAATGGAAAAAAGGTAAGAAATATACCCATTATACTTAAGACTAAAAGAAGGCAAAGTGGAACCAATATGGAAAAGGAAAACGTCCTTTTAAGAAGTAGAAATTGAAAAGATTCAAGTGTTTTAATTGTGACAATAAAGGTCACTTTGCTAATGATTATAATGAGCCTAAAAAGGTACAATCTTTTTGCACAAACATTTGTTCTATTTTTCTAATTGAATCACATCCTTTGTAAATTATATATACGAAAGCAACTAACTATGTAATAAAGGATAAAAATGCCTTTATGGAAAATACCATATAGAACATAATAGATTTATATAGGAGACAACTTAAGGGTTGTTGTACAAGGGATTTGAACATGTAAATTAGAGATACGTGGTGGTCGATACTTAATTCTACATGAAATGTCGTATGCTCCAAAGATTCAACAGAATCTTATCTCTGTGTTGGTTTTGATTAGTTTTGTTTTTAATGTAAATTTCCATAGTGGTTGTATGAATTTATATCGTTTCGAGTGGTGGTATGAATTTATATCTTACTTATATTTTTATGGTTATGGTTTTATATTAGATGGTTTTATTGTTTTGGATGTTGTTTATTCAAATAGTAATATAAGGTATTCTTTTTTTTACATCATCTAGTAGTTCCGATACTAATGCAATTTTGTGGCACACTAGATTATTTTATAACGTTCAAATATTGAATAAGTCGATTAGCTAAAGAAGGGTTCTTAAGTGATTTATATCCAATGTTTTAAAAACTAGACCGGACATCGAATTGGTCGAAGAAAATGTTTAAGGTTTAATAAAAAATACACCAATGTCATTAGTATATAATGAACTAATAATAAATAAATATGAGTCTAACATAAAACCTAAAATAACAATAAAAACCAAATTTATATTTCTGAAGGAGGTCATGTCTCATCATCGTCAAAAGCTCCTAATTCTCCAACGTTATTTAAAAATTTGTAAACTATACTTTCATCCAAAGTATTTGCATCAACTTCTTCTACTGCATTAAAATAAATTACAAATTAGCAATATATGAAATTGTTCTCAATTGTAAACTTGTAATACATTATATTTTAACTTAAATTTGAACAAAATAAGATATGAATTGACCATCAGTAGATGCTCTTAATTCATTTGTTGTGACAAATGCATTTTCTTCATAAATCGTCTTTTCAAGTTTATTATAATCAAGATCAGGCGATGGTTCTTCTTTTTCGATCCAAAAATCAATATGTTCAATAAAATCAATATTAATTGGATCATATATTCTCTTTTTACTAAGCGCTCTGAATACATAATAGAGAAACTATAAAGTAAATAATAATAATAAAATTATTGAAATAAAAAAACTATAAAATACCTGTTCTTCATTATCAGATTATAAGTAACGTCAACAAAGTCATTAAGTCTTTGATATTCCAAACGATTTCATTTCTTTGTATGAATACATTAAAAAACACTCCAATTATGTTTACAACCTGATTTAAAAGTTGTTTGACTGAATAACTTAATAGTGAGTTTTCTCAATGTTAGGGCATTGTCACCGAATAATCTCCACCACTCATCTGTATTTTAAATTAGTAATTATGATAAAAATATGTATTATTAATAAGTAAATAATGAATTAAAAGTATAAAACTTACTTGGCTGCATACTTTTCATCATAAGTTCTCTCTTTACTGATGATCTAGTAAAACACTCTAAACCTTCATGATACAATTTAATTTCATTTATCGCTTATGATTGCTCTTCAATAGAGAAAATACCTTTGCATTCAATCACATCAAACAAACTGCCCATAATATTAATTGTACACGCTTCTCTATTGTATAAACAATAAGGATTGAGAAAATGGGTTGCTAAATGAATCCTTTGAATAAGATGCTTATCACATCATCGATCAATAATATCTATATAAGACTTATAAAATTTCTCCTCCCCTTTAAAAAAAGAATAATTGTTTTGTGAGTTCTATACATACCATCATATATGTACCCCAAAGATGACTTTTCATCTGAGTTAACAATCCTTAATAGCCTTATAAGCGGAGCCACAATCTTCACAAAGATCAAGCAAGCATCCTAAAATTTATTATCTAAAATAATAGTACAAACTTCTTTTCCTTTTTCACTCTTTGATAATTTATGACTTGAAAAGTGTTTACTTATCACTAAATTTTAAAGTAGTTTGCTTATGTTCATAAACACTTTTCAAAGTAATAAATGTAATTGCAAACCTGGTAGCCATGGAATGCACGATCTCAACCCAATCTTCTTGCTTTCTTAACCAAGAAAAAAATGTGACATGATTATACACAAAAAATTGTGATCTTAGATGCGCATGAAGCAAGACTAGAAATATGATCCATACCACCAATATCTTTTAAAATAAGATTTATACAATAAGCTTCGCATGGAGACCAATAAATATGCCCATACTTTAATTATAATAAGTACCCAACTGATACATAATTAGCTGCATTATCTGTAACAAAATGCACAACATTCTTTAGTCCAACCCACTCGACAATTTCAGAGAATAATTCAGATAAAGCATTAGCACTTTTCATCATGTCGGAAGCATCAATAGACTTGATAAAAGTTGTTCCAATATTACAATAAACCAAGAAATTAATCAAGGTTCTTTGTCTTTGATCATTCCACCCATTTGCCATAATAGTGCATCCTGTTGATTCCCAACTAGATTTATATGTATCCACAATTAGCTATCATTCCTTTTTTAAATCTTAAAGCAAAGGCACACGCAGCTCATAATAAGATGACACCTTAAATCCTAGACCTATTGTTATTGTAGCATCAATTGCTTCTTGAAAATATGGTGAATTTAAAGCATTTAAAGGAATACATGAATAATAGAACCATCTAACCCATGCTCTTTTACAACGCAAAACAACATCCTTATCAACCATAAAACTTTTTAGACTAGGTTGAGAACTAGGAGTAGTTCTTAGAGAAAGATAAGAATCTATGTCAATAATAACTTTTCTTTTTCCTTTATTTAACACTTGTGGTGTTTCATCATCTGGTGTTTCGTCATCTCCAAAAGATGTATCATGAGCTTATTTATTTTCCTTTTTCTTTTTTACTTGTTGCTGCAAACATTTTCCAATCATATCACAGACATTGTTGGAACCCCTCCCTGGTGCGACACGTGTCCGACGTCCTGCGTGACATCTGGACACGTATCTCACGAGAGAGCGATTCCTCACCACTAGTTAAACCTCCAATCGGACTTAAGTTCACGTCATCAGAATAAAC
>JANVCL010000213.1:8299515-8310416 GCA_026546855.1 Erythroxylum incrassatum | reverse complement strand
ATATATTGATGAAAATAAAGAAATTAGAAGGTAAAAGTATACTTAAATATTTCAAGACTATTTATAAGCATGAGGACCACAAAATTACCTTTACTTCCAAATTTTTTTTATTATAACGTTAGGTTATAACGTTAAAGTCATTAATGAACTTTAACGTTATAACTATACACGTTCACGTTCAAGAATCAAGAATGTGCCAGCCACCGACTAAAGAGGGGAAAAAACGTATCTCCCAAAGCAAGAATCAAGGACTTTAACGTTACAGTGTTATAGTCATTAACATGTTATAGTGTTACAGTAGATGATTAACGTTAAAAGTCATAGTGTTTTAGTTAAGATTGCGCGTATTTAGGAGTGTAAACAGGGCTACTCTCGCACTCAAACAAGAAACTGCATCAATGATCATAGGTCGCCTTGGATATTTCCAGCTCAGCTAACGTTTAAAATTTACAACATCGCACTGCATCATGTTGAACTGTTGAAGACTATCTTAGAGTTTAGAGAGCGCCCCCCTCCCCCTCCCCCTCATAGAGGGTCGGCTCTGCCTCCCCATCAAAATGATCCTTGTCCTCAAGCATAAAAAAGGGAAACAAGCTTTGAGCATTGCAACATCCTCTTAAGACGCTTTTGCAAGAGATAAGTCAGAGCAATAGATTAACAACTTCCAAGTGACCATCGCTTTGTGAGTGTAAGCAGAACTAAATGCTAATTTAGTACCACTCAATTTAAACAAATTTTCCAGAATGAACATGTAAAGGTGGCATCTCTGTCACTAACAATGGTTTCAGGTAGGCCATATAACTTGAAAATATGCTCATCGAATAAATGAGCTACACTTGTGGCAATATAAGGATGTGACAGCAGAAGAAGATGAGCATATTTGGAAAAGGATCAACAATAACCAGCAAAACATTTTTACCTTGTGAAGAAGCTAGATCGACGAAGTCCATAGAATGTCAGACTAGATTTAAAGAGGCACCGGAAGGGACTGTTAGGGGTGAGCATTATTCGAGCCGGCTCGATTACTCAGCTCAGCCCGAATTAATTCGGGTAATAAAATGCTAAAATATGGGTAAATCGGGTCGGGTCAGGTATTACCCGAATTATTTTCGATTTGGGATGGGTAACTCTGAAAAAAATTTGGGTTACTCGATTACCCGAATTAGGTTTAAAAGAATTATGAAAATATATTTCGTTATTTTTCTTGTAGAATTAACAGATTAATTATGTTAGTTAATTGAAATATGTGGTTATATTATTAGTGAATTCAACTATTTGTTTTGTTTTATGTCTCTCAAATGAGATATGAGAATGTAATTCAAGTATTTAGTTATTTTGTGTAATTTTTGAAAAAGAACCAAACAAAATTTCGAGTAACCCAAAATTACCCGATCGGATCGGGTAAGTTCGGGTAATAAAATTTTAAGTTCGGGTCGGGTAAGATAGAAATTTTATTGGGTAATTCGAGCTTTATCCAAACAGTGAAAATTTGGCCCGATTAGCCCGAATGCTCACCCCTAGTGAGAAGATACGAGAAGATTGTATGAAAATTTAAGAGAAACAAGATTTAAATGGTTCAAACATGTTAAAAGTAGACATCTTAACGTTTTAGAGAGAAGATGCAAGAAGTTTGTACTTAAGAACAATAAGAGAAAAGAAAAGTAAGAAGGGCTAGAGAAGATAATCAAGAATGATATGATTGCTGAAAATTACAAAAGGCATTACTCTCAGTAGAAACTTTGACGATCTAACATAAAGAGATCATTCTCTTTCTCATAGGTCCTTTAAATATTTTCCTTTGAATCTTATGTCTTACTTTTATGCTAAACATTTAATATATAATAATTTCCTCTTAATTATTTAACCTAAATATTTTTTGTAATAACTTGGTTTCTTTTATATACTTGTCTTCTTTCTTATTTTTTTGTTTGTGTATTTATTGACTTATTTTGTCTTTTATCAGTTAGAGACAAGGTTGCACATTTTTGAACTTCCCCAGACCCCTAGTTCGGCAAGACTTCTACTAAATACTGTTGTTCGTGTATAGTGTAGGTGAGCACTTAAAACTTTTTGCACTTTAAGCTAGATAAATCTCCTAATCCTATAAATTTAACCTTTGCCTTCTAACTACCAAGTATTACATCAAACAAACTTTCTGAATCGTACAATTTTGCCAATGTTCCTGAAGATGAACTACTGGAAAGGATGTTTTGTTCCATTCATCAAAGTAAACTTCCTGAAAAAACACTAGTTGTTATCTAAATACATGAAAAGCCAGCCACATCTTTAGTTGCGAGTGCCTGGAATGCAGTTGATCAATGATGCACTCCACAAACTTTAGTTGCTAACCTTGAAACAGCTTCTAAGCTTTCACTTTGTTCCACAGATAATATAGTGACAGAATTATGAACTCACAAGTCAACTGACGAAACATTCATACGATCAAGGTTTGGTAACACGTTGTGCAAACAAACATACAACCAAAGTACTCTTTTAAAGTAATTATTAATTTTCAAACCCTTACTACAGTCGGAGAAGAATCTGGCTGGCCCACAGAGGAAGACTTTGATGCTTCCATTATCAGAGGTGCTTGATCTAGGCAGCTTTGAGTATCATCACCCGCCGTGCCAATCGTCATCTTCTCCACTTCTTCTTGGGTATATATATGGATCTTTGATACAACGTTGCAGAACTCACTATCATCAGAAAAGGTAACCCATGAGGAACATTGACTTGGAAATGAGAATCATAATTCCAAAATAAGCCTCTCTCTAATTGCTCAAGTCTCGCATAATTTGCAGTAGAACGTTGTACTGCAGTATGGTGAATTATAGAACTATTTGAAAACTGAATATTCGACATATTAGGTCTGCAACTGTATACTCAAGAATCCAGATCCATATAGAGATGATCCTAGTCTCTTCCCAGTAACATCTATAGAAAGTAGTCTGACATTTAAATCATATGTACTACTTGCCAACCTTTCAATGACTATGTTATTTTTATAGAAAGGACAGATTGGTATTAGAGTATATCATGATTCATGCATGCATAATCATGCAATAAACTAAAGCTCATCCCAGAAAACAGATTTTAAAGGCCAAGACTTACTGCCATGGATCATCACCAACAACCATTACATCATTCTCACTGTCCGTGTATAAGATTCGCCATCCTTTATGAGGATCTTGGAGAAGGCCTTCCATGCTAAATAGTCGTTCCAACTCATTCAGTAGGTCACTGTAGCCATTCAGCCTTGAAAGATCAATGGCTCTACCAACCAAGCTGCCTTGCTTGTGAACCTACAAACAATTTTGTGTAAATGTGAGTAGATAAATTGAGAAAAGCCAAGTCAATTTCCAGCTTTTCTTCTAATGCAGCTTACCTTGGTACAACTCCTCTTACCAGAGTTTTGAGAACTTGGTGTTGGTGACTCCGCATTCAAAGAGAACCCAAATAGTTTGCAGCCAGTGGCAGTCCCATTCAAAGATTCATCGGGTTGTGTCCTTGAATTGATCCTCACAGTTGGGGAAATGGCATTTTCCTCTGCTGACCGCTGTTCATTCATGTGATTTAACTTTGCAACTTCACCCCCGCCAACATTACTCCGCCGAATAGAAGATGCACTGAACTGAGCATTTTCTCTGGGGAACGCAGTTGTGTAAGGATGTGTTTTGGTGCTTTGGCCAGAATGGTACATAGCACCATAAGGAAAAAATGCATTTCGTACATTTTCTGCTGCTTGTGAATAGAAATTGGATCTGGGTACTTGATACATGTGCAATGAAAGATCAGATTTTCCCAGAGAACCAAGATTGAGATCACCTTTACCTGTCAAGGATCTCAATGGACATATTTCTTGACCTTGCAAGACCCTCGGAAATCTTTCAGATTCCGCGAAGCCTGTGTATGTAATGGAGTGAGCCTTTGTTCTGATATTTTCCTTTACCATTCCAGTAGAAATGAGATTTTGATGTGCTGGGGTTCGCATCTCAAAATCCAGTGGGCGGTTTATAGTGTCATATCCAAATAAGGGTGACACAAAACCAACATTTTCTTGACCTTGCAAGACCTTAGAGGATCTCATGGACTCCTCAAAGTCTAAAAATCCACCCCTTCCTGAGGCATCAAAGTCAGACGGCAAGGATTCACAATATAGTTAGTAAGGAATATACAAACAGTTACTCCTCTTCTAAAGCAATGAACTGTACCAGCTGTGCGGCAATCAGGTGGGATTGTCCGCAGACCAGTCCGCAATTTCTTTAGCCTCTGGGGGGATTCAATACTCAATGGTGGGATTGAAACTGAAGGATCAATTTCCCAAGGGGAGACTCTTTCTTGACGATCATTGACAGTTTCTTCATCCCATCTTACCTGCTCAATGCCATAGGAGAGCCATTCAAACATGATACTGATGGTGAAAAATGCACTACAGATTTTAACTGCCCACAACACGAGCTACTACAGAAATGCTTAAGTTTTAAGCTTAGGCTGCTAATTTATAAAAAAATGAAGCTCACAATTAAACAAGTTTCAGCACCACAAAATTTGCAACCAACAAGTACAACCCTGCGAATTCATGAGCTGTTTGAGTAAAGTTGAAATTCAACTGGTTTCACTTTAGGACGGTAAATGAGAAGTTGATAGAACATCCTATCCATATCGGTAAATAAATAAAAGCCATGCTTAGTAAAGCATCCAGAGCTCAAACTGGGAACTACAGACTTCTTTACAATGTGCAATACGAACAAAAGTTAGTTCACCAGTATTCACGGAGGATGCTTGTAGCAATTGGGTTCAAAATTGAATAAAAATTACAACAAACAAAATTATCCAGATCGAATTAGCCACAAAGCAAAACTTCCATCTTACCATCAAGCTTCTCCATTTTGAGTTTGGCCATCTATATGGATCAAAGTCTCCGATAGCAGCCACAACACCACTGCAGATGCAAAATCCTGAAGCAAGGTTACATTCCCAAAAGACCATCATAGGAAGCATATTACATTTTTCCATAAAAGAGAAATATTACAAGACCTTCTTCCTGGTGAATCATCCATCGCAAATCTCATTTTGAACCTTGTTCCAATACAGATGGGATTCCTTATGCTTTTGATATACTTTTGGAAGGGTACAACAAACAGTGCATGAGGGGCCCTGCATTTCAGCAATTTTAAGCATTTTGTTGACAGTTTGGAGAGAAAATATAACCTTTCTGTCCTATATATATCCATATCACATAATATATAATGCCACATATAAATACCTGAATGGAGTTCTTTTCACATTACAGTGGGCATAAATCTAGATATAATTACATAGCTTTTAAGCAGGCTCATGCATATTTGAAGACGAAATACACATTTATAATTCTTAACCACTCAAAACAAACATATTCACTCTCTACATGCAACACTGCAGTCAAGTCAGATGTGTACAAGCAACTCTTCTAACAATTAAAATGATACAAGTAGTTCTAGATATTCTAACAAGCCCAGAAGAAATGATGCATGGGATTGCAAGTTCTCATTTGCATTACATATGTTACAGCAACATGACCAGCAGAATCAGTGAAATGTATATAAAAAATTTGACAACCCCTCAACTTTGCAGCTTTATTTGTTAGGACAGTATTACTTTAGGTACAGTGGAATAGTGCTGCTAGCACGGAGGATGCTAGCTACAAAGAGCATTTTTGATATCACAATTAAAACATGGTAATGAATAGAAGCTTAGGATCAGCATCTCTTTTCCCATAAGAAGCTGAGATAACAAAACTAGGGTAAATCTAAATCCATCAAAAGGTGAAGTAACATAGAGGTTTCATACGGAAGACCAGAAGTTTCTGCATGCATAATACTTCCATCACGTTAAAGGCAAAAATCTCCAAAGGGAAGTAATCAACTATATGGCATTTCTAGTGACTAAATTACATTTTAGCACAAGGAAGAAGTTTCACCAGATGAACTATCAGAGAGCCAATGCAATTTAAAGCTACTATTTATGGCATAAGCAAAATGAAAAACCCGAAGGAAGATCATATCCATGCAATTACTACCTTGGATTGTATAAAACATGAAATGTGCTCTTAGTAGATATTGAATTAGCCACTAGAGAAAGAACACTGGGATAAGAATTCTGCTTCTCAATGAACGAATCAGGAAGACCATTTCTAGGTCGAGCAGCTTTTCTTATCCCCAACCTCAGCTCACCATCTTCACCTCTACAAGGATCATAAGAAAACAGACAATGAATCCAAAATGGAATATAATGGAAACAATGTCGATTAAGAGTGCAGCTGTTAACTTCCTGTTTCAATTGCTCGAAAGGCATCAGATTCTTTTTCTTTTACTCAAGAGCAACTAAAATTTCCCTGCTGATTATTCTTTTTTTTTGGGTACATTTCTTTGCTTATTTCACTTATGTATAGTATATTTCAGAATATAATGAGATCTGAAGTTTCTCCATTTCAAATTTTAATTCTGCTGGTGATGACTCCACTGATTTTAATGCTGAGATCTTTCTAATCGACTAATTAATGAATTAAATTTGACTGAACCTTAGCTGGTTCAGGTTTTTGTCTCAAATGCATACCTTAAAAATAGCACAGCATCCCCTGAAACAAGATTTTTTTGACTGACAAAGATACTCCATCCCGTAGTCAGCAGATGTCTTCTTGGTTGACCTGGAAAAAAAAATTCTTTAATCGATGTCATATCTCACCTTAATCGAAGCCGTACTTTGTCCCAGATCGATATTTACCTCTATAAATATGGCGAAACCTCCATTCAACACCATGCAGATCTTTGGCCACAAGGTCTTGAGAAGGCCTCTGCTGACTATAATCCTACGAATAAACAAATATATATCATCATAATAAATTCTGATTCTGTCGATAGGATTAGACTCTCTAACAACAAAGCAAGTATTAAGAGTATAAAAGGATACCAAAGGGGGGAAACAGTCCTCGGCAGCTCTACGAGGAACAGAGAACCCTCCATGGGTGCTCGTATCAGAAGCCGTAAGTGTTTTGCAGAACATGTGAGGGGTAGATTTTGTTAGTGAACCGCCACCACTCTCCTCATCCACAGCCAACTCTCCAAGCTCTTGCCCCTCCAAAAGTCGTCCTGCTAACTACAGAGATACCCAGAATGTTGGTGAAAAACAAATTAAAGAAATTAACACCCTCGTCATCATCAAACCACGGACTGTGAACTCTACCCTAGAGTGAAACGAGCACGCAAAAAGTAGAAAAGATGACATAATAATTCAACATTTTCTGGACCTATGTCAACAAGAGTCGAGCCGAAAAGAATGTTATATACATCTTCTTAATATGTAGAAAAGACTAAATTTTGCTTCTTGAAGAGTAAGTAAAACTCGAAAGCGATCAAGAAAAGAAGCAAATGGGCTGTGGCACTACTTCACGCCAAATATACCTCTGGCTGAGGAAGTAAAGTAAGCATAGTGTAGACCTCGTCATTATCCTTATTAGCCTGGATCAAGAGACTAGAATCAGATCGAAATAGTGAACCTTGATGAACCAAAGCGCATAAAGTAAAGAACTTTTAGGAAGTGGACTAACATAAATGATGGAGGAAAGGAATTCAAAAGATTATGGGTTGATAACTTACAAGCAGTTGCAAGCTCACAACTTTACAAAAGATTTGGGGCTGGAGATCAAAGGTTGAAAGCTCCATAGTGGAGAAAGGAGAGTAAGATACAAGCTGTTCCAAGTGGCCTTGAGGGAAGTACACAACAACATTTCCTTTCTTTGGCAGGGAAGTGAGAGGACCGGCACAGGCATGCCAAAGCTCCGAGTAAATTGAAGAGGAAAGTGGAGATTGAGATGAATTTGAAGAACACGAAGAAGATGAGGAGTTGCCATTATTACAAAATGCACTCTTCTCCGCCTCAGTCACTGCATGGTTCAGATCAATTTCCATGAACACCCGCCCAGGATTGTATTGTATGTACGGGACTATTTGCTTAATAATGTAAGTACAGCCGCATAACCAAATCAAAAAATATCAAGGAATTAATAAAGAAAGAAAGTAGAAGAGGCATGAAAGAATGCGAGAGTAATCAAGAGACAAGGAAGGGTAGCCACAGTATGGAATGAGGTCAAATAATAGGTTAAAGGATCATATTTTATAAAAGGGTACCCATTAAAAGCTAAAAAAAGGACAGTGGTGCAAGAAGATGAAAAGAAAAAAACAAGAAGGCCATGTTTAGAGAAGGGATACCCACAAAAAGCTAAAAGATGATGCTAGAAAGAAAAAAGAGGTATCAAATAATAACAAGAAATTCAAAGTATGATTCCTCCCCCATTTGCAGGCAACGAGAAGAGGGAGCAGAAGCAGCAGACAGAGACAATTGAATAGGAAACACAGAAACAAAAGGCAAAAAGGCCAATGAGGTTTGGTGGCTTTTGGCCTTGGACATGACTTTGGAGAGTAGGAAGGGAAGAGACTGTTGTGTTGGGTGGAGGGGACAAGGCAAGAAGGTGTACATAAACGCGCCACACCCTTCCCCACACTTCCTCTGTCTCTGTTGCTTTCTTTGTCTTAGCTTTACTTTTCCTTTTCCCACCTTATCTAATTTTATCATAGAAAAATTAGTAAATATCCTTTTAACTGTGCTTGATGGGTCTTCTCTTCTCCACCCAGACAAAAAGGGAATTTTCAATACCAAGTAAAAGAACTCATTTTTCTTTCTTTACCACTTCCTTTACTAGGGCAGAATCAAGAATAAAAAAACAAGTCATGAAACTTGTAATTCACTAAGGTCTCATAGAAAACATATAAATTGACCATATCTCTAATCTAAATTCTAATTGCCATCATCACTTTGATTAGCATCATCCACCAAAAGCTAAAGGTTTTGACCGTTCTTATCAAACTTTTTTAACTTTTACTAACCATCAGACATGCTCCAAAAGAAAGGGCCAAATATTCAGTAGGGTAGTCTCTTTTCCTTTCTAGTAATGTTTTGGTCAGTTGAGTTGATGCATCAGAACAGGTACAGCACTGGGAGGCTCATTGAAGGTGAAAAAAGCAATAAAATTAGACAGAGAGAGAGTTGTCAATGGAAGTGGGGTCTTGGGGACTTTGGCTTGGCAGCAAATATCATGGGCGTGTTGTTAGTTGTTGGGACTCAGTGAGTCAGAGAAACAGCAGCAGCAGTAACAGTAACAGCAACAGCAACCAGTCGTTGCTCCTTCCACTCCTTTATAATCTCCAGTCATGTCACCCCTTTGTTCTTTTTCACAGACTTTATACGCAGAACATTGTCTCCACCCTCTGCTTGAGCGCGTTTTATCAACTACTCTTTTATCTTCTTAGCAATGAGTCCAAAAACCAAAAAGTTGGGATGCTCTTTTCATTGCTTTATCTGTTGATTCCTTTAATCACAAAGTCAATAATTTGAATTTTCATTCATTCTCTCTGCTCCTTTTATGTTGCATATAATTCTTGATTCATATTTTCTTTTTAACCAATATTATTATATGCTAATTTTTTATTAAAAAATGAATTTGTAACAAAAGGATTAAATGAACCCTTTAATAAATTCATGGCCACATAAATCCGTAAATATATAATTATCTTTGTCGTCTAACAGAAATAAAAAAAGCAGAGAGCGTGAAGCAGACGATGGCAGCGGAAAAGAAAGAAGATGCTGATGGCAGGAGGATGGCCTGCGTCTTTGGCGCTGTTGCTTAGCCCCACCCCAACCCCCCTCGTATTTCGCCTCGGTTTACCCACTTTATTTTCCAAAAATACCCTGCTCTCCCTTCCTCGTAATATCGACACGTTCGGCCCACGACAACTTCAAGACTTATTTGGTAAAACTCAAAGTTTGAAAGATTAAATATACTTTAAGCAATTGTTCCTCCTCGAATATGAATGCCTTAACTACAAAGACATACAAATATATCTAATCTGGTTTTCTGGGTCCATGCATGGTTACAGAGTCGGACAGAAAGTGAGGCATCGAAAGCACATGAATATGCTATTGCCTTTAAAAGACACTTGTGCTCTATATCTACAAGACAAAACCAAGAAATGAACTTACCTCTCTACGTTAGCATTTGGACCATGTTCCCTAGTGAGACTGATTTGTGGTGTTCAATTTTCATTACTCAAAGCTCCTCCAAGTGACTGAGGATAGACAATTATTATAAGTCCACTAGTAGTGATTGATTATCAAATACGGTGGACAGCTATTAAGTTAGGCAGTATGATGATTAGCTGCACACTGAAAATAAAAAATCCGTAAACAATGTCATGAGAAGAGATTAGTATATTATAATAATACATTTGCTTAATCATCTTTTCATCGTTTGGTTAAAAAGTCTAGTCACTTTATAGGGTTTGTTCATTTATCCAGCAAGTCGGCATGTAGTTAGGCTTAGATGCTCTTTTTTCTTTTGGTGCACGTGGGAGCCTAATCTGCCTAAAAGAAAAAATAAGCCCAAGTCATTTTCATTTTCCTAAAAAGCATAATATATTCTTTTTAATATAAAAACAGAAGACAAATATACTTTAGCAGCTGATTTTGTTTATAAATGCAAATGCAAATACAAAAATCGAACCATCCGGGCGTTAACTTTGATCCTGTTTGACAAACAGCTGATTGTATTAGCTGTTAGCTGATAGCTGATTCTTTCCGCTGTTTTGACCAGAGAATTGCATTAGCTGTTTGTTAAAGATGTTTGTTAAAATTAGATGTTTAGTATTAGCTGTTTATGTGTGGATATGACTTTAAAAAATATATAAGGGTATGAATATTATATATCTTAATATTTCGTTGAATATTTTTATAGGAATTTAAATTTTAAATATTTAATTTTACAAAAATTGAATTTATATAATAATAATAATAATAATTCAATTTAATAA